>JAQIVZ010001094.1:0-40789 GCA_034700945.1 Arrhopalites spinosus | reverse complement strand
GCTATAATTTTGGATTTTTTCTGATGCTTATAGTTTAGACTGTAGGGGGGTAGCAAAAGGTTATGTGCCACCCTGTATGTTGTACTTGTAGCTTTTATTTTTATTATTATTTAAAGGTATTTATGTACGACTTACTGGACAGAATCCGTCAGAATATTCTGGTGTTGAATTGTCTCTCTTTTGTGTCTTTGCTCATTTTCAGCCTTTTGATAGACGGCCAATTGAGCTTTCATCTTGTCATTATCTATTTTTAATGTCTCCTTGTCCAGAGTTAATGTGGTGACGACGTCGGAAAGCACACTCTCCATTGAGTCTACAATTGCCTCACAGTGCTTTCTTTGTGACTCGAACTGAGAGACCTTTAGATTGTACTCATAGCTAGAAAAAAAAGTTAATTTTAACATCACAATATTAATATTAAATATGGAACATTTAAAGCTACAAGTACAATAAAATTTTAATTTAATAGTTTAAAGTACTTTAGATTCTCTAGAGCAAGAGTTGTCTCTTCAAGTTTAGCCCCAGTCTCACTAAGAATAACCTCAAGTTGATTAATTTCATGTTTCAAATTTGCAGACTGTTGTGTTGCTTCTTTGGTTTTTTCCAATTGAGAATTCAATTCATCAGTTTCTTCATCACCTATAGACATTTTCATCAATAAATAACTAATCACAGCTAAGAAAATTTTGTTGGCATTATTTATTATTTATTACAGACCGACTGGATAGATTCTCTGGCTCCCATTTTGAATAGCTGTCTTGCAGTATGGACACTCTTGTCTATGCAAAAATAATTTGCAATAATTTGCATGACTTCTTTTCACTCTACATATTATTGTGTAGTTATAAACATTTATGTGTCTTTTTACCTGGGAGTAGCTTTCTTGTTAAACCAGTCATTTAAACAAATCAGATGATATAAATGACCACACTTGGTGACCACGACATCAGCATGTCCCACTATGTCAATCAATAAATACAAAGCTCCATGTAAAATCAAATATGATGTGTCGGAAGAACAAAGAGAATAATGTTTTTGGACGGATTAAATTTAACAGTTATAATTTATGTTGTAAAAATACCTGCAGAAGCCCCCTCGGGTTCATCTCGAGGATTATTTGATAGAAGGTCACGACAGATGATACAGATGAAACTCATTTTTCCACTTGTCCTTCGATCTAATAAAAATACTGAAACTCAAGCCACAAAATACCAGTGCACTTTGTGTAGTGAAAGACTGTCGCTCAAAGCAACAGTAAAATTACTGAGGAGGAAGTGGACGACCACTGTTATCTAAAATATTATAATTGTTTTTATTTAAATCAAGCCTTTATTCCTCACAGACCTTGTCCCAGTCCAAGTATACTAGTTACTGTGAGCACACTTGTACTTTGATTTGCACAATATTAGGATGTCTCTTTGGAAATTATCAGTCATTTGAATTCAAATGTATGTATTTTATGTACTAGAATGACTAGAAAGTCAGTCCAGCTATGCAGGGTGACCATTCATCATGTACATACATGAGCGTCTTTAACTGGTGGTATGGGGGTAATTTGTTACTCATTTGTCATGAAAATTTTTATCTTGATCATATTTAGCATATAACTGATAATAGTGTGGAGAAATCAATTTGGAAATTGGAAAGGCAAGATTTTCCTCATGAGTGACTATACTGTGTATACGGTATGCTAAATATATAAAAAGGAATATTTTACCCGTCAAAAAATTATTTAATTACGTCTCTATTTTCATGACCAAGTTTTTTGCCAAAATAGTATTCAGCTGTTGTACAAAAGAAACTGAATGAATGTGGTGGTGCATTTGTGAATTTTATACAAAAAGAAGTTCACGTTTCCTGCGTGGTTCAAACTCATTTATATTTTTTAATTGAAGTATCATCATGGCAGAGCACAATAGTTTTTGGGAATTTTAGATGCACTGCGTTGTTATAAATAATTATTTTAATTTAGATGACACGTTGAACTTTTCACAATGACTCTAGGAAATGCTGGCACTCTGTACTTTCCTTGCAAAATTCCTATTGTCACCATCGTCAGAAGTTGCTTCCAGATTTAATTTCTCTAACTGTAAACATATTAAATTCATAGTTTACTAAGAATTGTTCAATATAAAGAAAGACAAAACTCAAAAAAATTACTTTTGCAATTCTTTGTTTGAATTTCTGCTGGGCACTTGTGTACTCGGCTAAAAGACGAGCAAAACGAGTCTGGAGTGTGTCCATGTTATTTTCTTTCATATAAAACAAGACAAGGATATTCAATATGATTTTGAACTCATTATAATTCCCAATAAAGTCTATTTTACCTAATTTTTCAATTTTCTCGGCAGTAGTGGCTACTTTTTGTCTTTCCAGTTCTAATGCTTCTTCATCCAGAAGACCATCTTTTTGCAATAGTTGTTTTCCACGCTCCAGAAGATTTTCTCTTGCTTCTGGATACTCCTATATTTAAATTGTTTTGTTTTAATCTAGAAATTAAATTCATATTTTTAAAATGTGTAACCTGTAATGCATCCCAAAGATCATCTTTTGACAAGCAAAAAAGATCAGAGTACCCTAAACTTCGTACATTGGCTGTACGTCTATTGCCAGTCTTATTCCCTGCAATGTTCAGAATACTGACCTACAAATATGAGAGATTTTGTCATTAAAAAATGCTTCATAGTTTTTAAAATTTTGTTTCTAAACTATAATTTTATAAAATTCTTGATTAAAGTCAGTTTTTTTCAGTACCTCTCCAAAAACTGAACCACTGCTGAGAGTGACGAAAACTGTTTTTCCATCATCAGCCACTACGCTCACTTTTCCTCTCTTAACAATGTACATTTCTCTTCCCACATCTCCCTTTCGACAAATAAAATCTCCAGGACTAAAAACCTAATAAAATTTATAGAATAAAATTTTTAAACAATTTTGTGTAAAATACAAAATTTTACCTGAAGTTGTAATTTCAATACGAGTTCAGCCAAGAGACCAGGTTCACAATCTTGAAAAATTCTCACTTGTCGAAGAGTGTCCAAATGAACATGAATAGCAATTTCTGCCTTTAATTTATCTGGTAGAGCACCTAAAACCTAAAGTTTTGGGAAATACAACCATAAACTCGTTTCAAAAATAATATTACAAAATTAAATGTTAAATCTCATACTTTATTCTCATCTAATGACTGTTTATTCGTCCATAAATAATCAAACCATTTGATGACTCTTTTTTCTAGCTCAGTAGAAACTTTACGAAACTCCATGTATTGTTTGATAGAGTCCATTTTATCCTGGAATTCAGCTCTAGCAGCATTCATATGAGTGATCATGCTACCAATGTTTCCTAAGATCACAAATACTTTTTAGAATGAGTTTAATACACATCTTAAAAATTTGATGAACTCTAATTACCGACGATTGTAGCAAAAATTAAGACACCAATGAGATAATCAGCCACCACAAAAATATATTCAGCAGTCTGCTCAGGCTGGGGTGTTTCCCCAATTGTTGTTAAAGTTAAGGTTGACCAATAAAAACTGGGCATAAATATCAGAATTGTAATTGGATTCCTTTTAAATTATAAAATAATTAAATTAAAATACACCTGTAAATGTATTGATGTGCCAATGGGGCATGATTAGAAAGATCCATAGAAATATTTCTGTACACCCAACCATCACTCCCAAATCCAATTACATAACTGATTCCAAAATAGACACAAGCATTCCAATGAATAATTATCAGAATGTAAAGAATAACCCGTCCAATTCGAAAGGCATTAGGGAAAATTGTTCTTGACTCTGTCTTTTGTAAAATTTTAAGAAAATTATTAGTGATTTCATTTTGTATAAAGAATTCTTGAAAGATATTAATTAAATTAAAATTTTACTTTTCTAAAAAATTCATTCATTCGAGGAAATCGAAAGAGACGATTTAATCTCCAAATAATGGGACAAGGTAAAATTGTAGCGCTACAAGAGGATGACCAAAAATATGCAAAATCTGTTGGAAGAAGACTCAAAACATTTGTTTTGAATGCCGTGGATTTACAATAATTAAGTCGAAGCTTTTGAGAATCTCTAACCATCATTCCTTCTTCTAAGTAGCCTGTTATAATTTTTGAGGGGTAAATGAAAACATTGAATATTAAATTATTTTGAACTTGAAAATTTAGGAATGGAATCTTTTTTGGGTTTGTACCTTGATGAGCATGAATAAGACTATCAATTAAATAAATTGCGTCTGCTCCATAGTCAAGAAAGAACCAGGTATAATTGAGAGAGTTTTGCATTTCCCAAAATATTGCCCGTCCAATCACAAATATTAAATTGTAGAAAACAGCCAGGGACACAATGCCAAGCCACTAGATTTTTCACAACAAATAATATTAAAAATTTCATGAATATCATTTGATCAGTACAGTATATATTACCCAATAGTGAAATGGTTTGGAAGTGTCTATTGCCAAATTGACCCTACAAAATTTACTGCATCTTTCAGAAATTTTTTCAGTTGGACGACTACTTGAGCGTTGACTGTCATTACCGTCTATAAATTATATTTATAAATAAATTATAATTCATTTGCATATTTGATAGAAATTTATTATTTTAAAAAATACCTGAAACATTCCTAATACCAGGAACAAATTTTTCTAAAAATGAGTCAGGTCTGTCTGGTGGTTTAGGAGCTGTTTTATTGCTGGCCCATTGGCGAAAATTCTAAATGAAATTATTCCAGATCTGTAATTTAAAAAATGTCATACAATTTTTTTGCAATGTTTTCTTACCCTTACAACACCAACAATGGTACGGACTTTAGAGGCTGAGGATATGAGTCGTTTTGATCGTCTTGAGGGAGTTAAAATAGGAGGAGTGGGAGATTTCATCTCACCTCCCGAATTTTCATTGTCCAGTCTAAGAATTTCAGAACATAAATCTTCTTGAAGGGAAGTATGTTGAGAGCTCATAGAATTGACACTTGGTCTATGAAGACTTTGACCCAGAAGGGCAGGAGTGGAGGATTGTCTCTCATTCTCTAAAGTTTTTGGACTCAACAAACTTGAACTTGTGTCAGAGATTGGTAATGTTTGAGAAGACAATTCTTCAGTTTGATGCATTGTCCCATTTGTAGTCTGTTCTTGTGACAGTTGAGGTGAAAGTTGAGTTGGTTGTGGTATTGAGATTGAATTTTCAGAGACAATTTTAACTATTGGAATTATAGTGGAGGACTTTGTTTTCTCATTTTTATTACTTGGAAATGATGCCATTTAAAAATTATAAGACAGAAAATAGGTAGACTGTAATAATATGAAAACTGAATTACAATTAAAATATTGTGATTACAAAATTGCCCAGATAAAAATAAATTTAGAGACTTGAATTCAGAGAGTTAGTATGTGAGGACTGAAGGAAATTGAATAAAAGTAAGAAAAGAGAAGGAAATATGTTTCATGATAAACTCGAGTCAACATATCAAATGAATTGAGTCAGAAAATTAATAGAACCATTACATGAGCAAGCTTCATCACGTTTTGTATAGATTAATGTAATTGAGATATATAGGGCAACTTGCTCTATACCTATACAATTTATTTTATGCTACAAATATATAACATTAGAAATGATGGCCAAACTGTACCTCTACATCTCCCCGGGTATTACACATGTTCCGGGGTATGTACCAGTGTAGAAGAAGGTTGAAAGGGAGACCTGTCAAAGACAATGGTTGGTTACTTGTTTCCTATATTTGGTAACATGTGTGTACGTATTTTCTCAAAATGACACACTTTATCGTTATTGTTTTAATTCATTAACAAGTCATATCCACAATTTGTAAAGTTCATTGTAATTAGAATGTTCAACATTCAATGTTGTGATCGTGATTACTGAGGAGAAGAGACGAAAAGAATTAATTAATTAATCAAATATTGTGTAATAAAAATTGAGATATATTTATATGCTATCTATATAGTTGAAAATGTTTAGGTCATCAATCAAAACAAATGGGGATGAAGAAATATTACAGAATACTGTCCACTTTTTTCGGACACACAACTTTCTCCAGCAATTTTGTATTTATTATTGTATACTACACGGAAGTACAGAGGTAGATGCTGGAAGTTAATTCTTTATTGATTAATTCTATATTGTGGATTCGTATTGAGTGTAATATGAGACACGGAAGGACAACAAAAGTAATTGAGCTCATTGATCGATCATTACAGGACGACATTTAATGTTGAGTTGAAGAAATTATTTTGTGTTCTTGCAAAAAAAAATCCATTGGCCATTTGGAATATGCAAAAAAGATGGAACATTGTAGAAGGAATTTATGTTGGATGAATAAATAATTTTATTCAGAGTTTTTTGACATAAAATGAATATTTTAGTTGTGGAAAAGATAAGAGAGAGAACAAAGAATTCAGTTTCTAAGCATGTTCTAAGCACGATGCTCCATCATTTGAATTTTGTGGGCAGCTCTCTATGTTGTTTGCCTTTCAGTCTTCAGAAGCAAGTTGATGGAGAAGGAACAGCAGTAGTTTAATTATTATAAAACTAAAATTAATAATTGTAGTGTTTAATTAACTGTGTGTGTATTGGAAATTCCAATGTTCTGTATAAATCATGGGTGATCGAGTTTTAATCTTGAATAAGACTAATTACGGACTTCATCGAGTCTTGGTTGATAGTTCTAATACAAATAATCAACAGAATGGAACAGCAAATGTTGGTGGACCTTTTCGATTTGTTCGGATGGCCACAAATATCAATGTCACCGACAATAGTGTTCCAGCTGTGATTCAACCACATGTCCAACTACAATTAAAAATGGCAGAGCCTATAACTTCACTTGGTGAGATTTTTTTTTAAAAAATTGACATTTTAAAACAAGTTGCATGTCAAAAAAAATTAGAGAACTAACAGTACAATTTTTTGTCTTCACAATGTCCAACAAAATGATCATCAAAATGTTTTAATTGCAAATCTAATTTTATGTATGATTTCTAATTATGAAGTGTAATTTTTAAAATATGATTCATAGGACTTTTGGATTTGGCCCATCGTGAGTACCAAGCTGGGGATTATGAAAATGCAGAGAGACATTGTATGCAATTATGGAGACAAGAACCTAATAATACATCTGTTTTACTCTTATTATCATCAATTCATTTTCAGTGCCGAAAATTGGAAAAGTAATTTAAATCATGCATGAATTTCATTTACTTAGTAATGTTCTTCTTTGAATTCAATGTTATTAGAAATTTTTTCTTTGATAAGGGGTTTTTAATTTATGTGTTTATTTAATTTTTTTAAAGGTCGGCACAATTTAGTACATTGGCAATTAAACAAAATCCTTTACTAGCTGAAGCATACTCGAATTTAGGAAATGTCTACAAAGAGAAAGGACAATTACAAGAAGCTCTAGAAAATTATCGACATGCAGTCCGATTGAAACCTGACTTTATTGATGGATACATAAATTTGGCAGCTGCTTTGGTTGCTGCTGGAGAAATGGAGCAAGCAGTTCAAGCATATATAACTGCTCTACAATATAATCCGGTATGGAAAATTTTTTGTTTTTATTTATTGTTGTCTAAAAACACACATTATTTACATATTTTCCTCGAAATTTCTAATCGTTCAACTACTACTGTATTTAATAGTTTAAATTCCCCAACGCAAACAAGATTCCGAGAATAATAGTTTCAAGGTTTAAAAACAATGTTCTATTCTTATTGAAGGCGGATCATTAGTTAATTCCTTTTGGCCATGTTGCTATGTATGTAGACAAGTATAAAAATATGGGTTTATGTGATGATTTATCATGTATACATGTATTATTAGATTATTATATCCCAATGCCCTCTCGAGTAGTTGAAAAGCGTAGCACACTCTCAAACAGTGTCATCATATGTATAGAAAATAAATATATATAAAAGCATCCATTTTCCCTTTTAACTGTACTCTATACTTATATAGAGTAAGCAGTAAAAGGGACAAGCCAGAGGAGCTTTGGTCGAGAGTAAGTACATATAATACACAAGTAACATGAGTATTGAAGGTGATTGTGTTATTAAGTTGCAGAATGTACCTTAGCTTAGTGTAGATGCCATAGTGGGGCTATCTTTGTATTCGTATTCGTGGGACAATACGCAGAATCAGCAACGTATCACAGCCTTCCCTTCTCCTCTCTTTGCCCCTCTCCTCTTCGTCGTTTTCTTCCCTTGAAAACGCTGCAATTGATTACTCAGCAAAGCTCTCAAATTTTACTTACAAGTTGCGGTGGAAAATTCCACTCTTACACAACAGCATTGCGGAAAAAAAGTCTTTTTCTTGCACCATTTCGTCTCATGTTCTCATTAAGATATTTTCTTATTTTTAAATCATACAATCAACTTGATGGAATGATTAAATCCTTCAATATACAGCAAAATGCCTATACAAACCTATTGTCCAAACTGGCTTTGATATAGAAATTCGAGTAAAAAATTTAAAATTTTTTGGTGACAATGATGATTGAAATTTCGAGTTTCAATGTGTGATGTAGGGGACAACTTGTAGTTGACAAAATAATTTTAATATGAATGAAGAATGATTTTATGATTCTCAATTTTATTTTTTACAGGATCTTTACTGTGTTCGGAGCGATTTGGGAAATTTGTTGAAAGCATTGGGTAGGCTGGATGAAGCAAAGGTAAACACCTAACCTTCTAGGGGTTCAACAGTTTTTTTTTCTTATTCCTAGTTTCATTCTCGCTTTAATATATATATATAGTGGTTAGGGTCATATGATGACAAGTTTCTACACAACTTGATACTATTATTCAACAATGAAACAATTCTATTTAATATGTATCTGATTTTGTTGTCTAAAATTTTATAATATTTTTATTTTAAGCTGATTGATTCAATTTTTATGGTTGAATAAGAGTAACAAGTTGTGATTAGAACTGTTAAAGTGGGCATGGGTTCTACAAGAGATGTCTTTTTTTCATATTTCTATGGATTATTTGTATAATTTAAGAGAAGCAAATTAAAAATTTGCTGTTGATAGATCAAAGAACGCTTGTTTAGAATCTTATTCACTGTGGGTTAGGGAAGGTTGTTGAATCTCCTAATTTGTTGCGCTAAGATTCAGCCGCTCGCTCATTCACTGCACAACAATGCCTAATTTTAATTTCCAAAAAAAAACAACATCAAGTGGCTGCACTGGAAATTGTTGAACAGCGCGATACATGTTACGGACAGGATCTCTCTCTTTCTCTTCTGTGTCTCACTTTTTCTTATGTTAAACTATGACCTGGAAGCATTTGCATGGTGGATAATGTTCTCATCACTTGAAGGATGTCATTGGAAGCTGATCTCTTGGGTGTTTATGTGTGGAGCAGTTTTTCTGTAGATTCTGTAGTCATTTTTTCATTCGTTGTTGAGCCAGGACACTCGCGCGATCCTCTGTCCAAAATATCTCGTCTCTTTCACAGTTTGACATACACAAAAGCATGCTGCTCTTTTTTTTGCGCTCTTCATCATCTCCAAAAAAAATAAATATATTTAGAAGGCATACCTTATAATTTCTTCTCCTACTATTTTTATTTTAAAATAAATTTATTGACTTTTCTCTCTCTTAAAAAATGTCGAATTGACTTTCTTTCTTTTTTTAAAATACTTTCATGAATAATAAAGTTCATACTGGTAAGAATATAATTATTTGGTATGCCTTGCGCGACTAATTACTTTAGATATGTTCGCGATAATTTTAGTTTAAAACGCGCATCTTTTTTTCCGTCAAGTCATCCTCCAGGACATTACCCCTTTTCAAAGCAAAAAAGTTTTTTTTTCAAAAAAAAGAAAAAGATAAATGTGAATAAAATGTACAAAGTAAAAAAAGTATATTAGAAATTTTTGACTAAAGTTCTGCTTTAAATATGATTTTTTTTTCTCTTAAGTTTAATTTTGTTGTAGAGGGTGATGGTTCGCTGGAAGCGCTGCGCCGCCTTAACCCACAATGATATACAGTTTTTGAAGAAGCGCTTGGCGAATGCATGCCCATTGAGTCATTATATGTATCCAGTTATCCACTGTAGATGAAATGATTGTAACAAGGATTCTAAATACAATTGTAGAATAAACATTTGTGTATTTAAAATGTAAAGACAAAATATTTGTATGTGCATGCAATTAACAATTTATTTCTCTCTTATGAAACAATCATTTCATGTACAAGTGAAATCTCGCATTTATATATATTACTGTAATTGCTTGAATTATCCATCTATATATATATCTTACAAAGTTAAAAACAAGTGTATACTCAAGTGGATTAGATGACTCTGTAAACTACAGACACTAATGATTGATTTCATTTTTGATCTTGTCCGGGTAAGTTGTAGGAAGTCACGCATAGGAGATGTTAGGTAGGCCAGGGGCAAGTTTATCACTACGACTATGGAAACCCTTGTGGACAAGAAAATAATGGGAAAGTTACATTGATATCCATCCCTTTCTTCTTCTTCTTCAAATGGAAACTTTGAGAGACGAATTGAAAGTAAACCATACTTCAATTGCGTTGAGAAATATCATCAGCTGCATCGTGACTACGGGTACGACAGACAATAAAAACCAATTTCAAGAAATTTCACCAACTGGCTCACCCCTCCCCCCCTCAAAATAATTGACATCATTGTGCGCAACGATCACTGTTATATCATTTGACTCTGTTTTTTTTCCTTTTAAAACCTCTACCTTTCTCTATCTCTCTCTTTCTCTACTACTCCTTTCTCTTAAAAACCCGCATGCAGGGAAGGACGGTGCATCTCAGCCCTGACCGGACTTTTATTAGAAATTGCGCGTTTTCATGATTTATTTTCCTCTTTTTTTAATTTTCCAATCACCAATAAAATTCATTCCTTTCTTCTTTTTTTCAAAAAACAAAGTCCTTTCCTTGTACTCCAATGTTAACCCGAGTCTTTTTTGTTTTCTCTTGCTGAGCGCTTGCTGTGTTACAACGCGCCCTCCCCCCGCGCGCGCAACTGACGAAACGAGGAAGGAAAGCGCGACAGGAAATTTAGTGTAAATTGTAGGGCGTAGCGGTCGTGTATAATTGTTAGGTGGCAACAAATTTTTTTTGACTCCTCATTGCGCTCTGTAGATACAAAATAAAATTCTGTTAGTTATGTATAAATGTCAAGGAATGTAGAGGGATTTAATTGGTTTTTGTTAGCAGTATTATAACGCTTGTACAGATTGTTCAACAGGGAGATGACTACAAGTAATTTTTTTCCTTGTACATAGAATGTTTGTTGAAAAAAAAATTGACTTCATTTCTAGTTTTCTTTCATGGGTTTTGCGCGCATTCGGGCACTTAGACTTGTTTTGTACATTGTGTCTAAAATCATTTTTTTATTATTTATTTTTCTACTTAATTTGAGGGAAATTGTGCGCTTTGCATACGCGTAGGACATCTTAATTTATAACTATAGCATACAATCTGTGTGTGTATATATTGGTACGCGCTTGATAGTTCAGGGAATATGTTAGGATTGCGTTTTTTCTGTTCGCATTCGCAGTATGGTAACAAAAAAAAGAATTGTCATTGTGCGCGATTCCATTTTCTTCCACGCTTCGAATAGGATAAAAAACAATAAATTCATTTAGGTAGTTCTGAGCTAATGGTATTTTCTTTGATTTGCTCCTCTCGTATTTGACTGGTTTTCCTACATAATCCTTGAATTGACCACACAAAAAAAAATTTTGTTCAAATGTCATTTTAAATTCTTGACCTGATTCCTTATCCATGTGAAATCCCTTTACCAAAAAAAAACTCCTATTACCTAAAAAAGGCATGCTACCTAAAAGCCATCGAGACACGACCAGACTTTGCTGTGGCCTGGAGTAACTTGGGCTGTGTCTTCAATGCCCTGGGTGAGATTTGGCTCGCTATTCATCACTTTGAGAAGGCTGTCACACTGGACCCAAACTTTTTGGATGCTTACATCAATTTGGGGAATGTTTTAAAAGAAGCCAGAATTTTCGACAGGTTAGTAACAATCCATCTTGTTTTAATTTGGTGGCCTGGTATTGATTTTTAAATTTAAATTAATACAATTTGTATCACTTTATATATTTAATGAAATCAATTTATTCAATTAGGGCTGTCGCATCCTATTTAAGAGCTCTGAATTTGAGCCCAACGAATGCTGTTGTCCATGGAAATCTAGCGTGTGTCTACTACGAGCAAGGGTGAGGATTTTTCTTTCTTTTTTTTACATTCATGATAGGATACAGTCCTTTTGATTTTAATTAAATTTTTTTCATGAATTGCAAGGAAAGAAATTTTAATCAAAAAATGATTCTTATGTATTACAGACTAACGGACTTGGCTATTGAGACGTACAAGAGGGCGATTGAATTACAAAATAATTTTCCGGATGCCTACTGTAACTTGGCCAATGCTTTGAAAGAGAAGGGTTTAGTGAAAGAAGCGGAAGATTGCTATAATACAGCTCTTAGCCTTTGCCCGACACATGCAGACTCTCTCAATAATTTAGCTAATATTAAAAGAGAACAAGGATACATTGAAGAAGCAACTCGACTCTATCTGAAAGCTCTTGAAGTTTTTCCAGAATTTGCTGCAGCTCATTCAAATTTAGCTTCTGTTTTACAACAACAAGGAAAATTGGCCGAAGCCTTAATACATTACAAAGAAGCAATAAGGTAAATAATTGAATAATGTAAATGTCAAATGTATGGAAGGAATAGAATGTATAATTCGTGTGTGTGTCGGTATTTTTCTAAATGTGGCAAACTTTTTTATACATAGAATTCAACCAACATTTGCTGATGCATACAGTAATATGGGGAACACATTGAAGGAGATGCAAGATGTTCAGGGAGCGCTTCAATGTTACACAAGAGCCATTCAGATTAATCCAGCCTTTGCAGATGCTCATTCTAATTTAGCTTCAATCCATAAGGATTCTGGAAGTATACCCGAAGCCATTCAATCTTATAGAACTGCACTCAAGTTAAAACCAGACTTCCCTGATGCCTATTGTAATCTTGTACATTGCTTACAAATTATTTGTGATTGGTCTGATTATGAAGAACGCATGACGAAACTTGTAAGTCTATGTAACCATTTTAAAATTACATGTACCTATTCTAAAAACAGACATTTTTTTGTAAAGTAATTAAAGAGTTCATAAATTGTAATTCTGACTTTTTAATTTAATTAATTTAATCATGTTGATAATAATATATATATTCATGATTTTTTTAGGTGAAGATCGTTGCAGAACAACTTGACAAAAATCGACTACCATCTGTTCATCCACATCATTCAATGCTTTATCCTTTGACCCATGAGCAAAGGAAGCAGATTGCTGCTAAGCATGCTACTATGTGCTCTGAAAAGGTAATTTTTGTACATTAATTGTCATTTGTATGATTACAGAAAAAAATTGCGGAAACTATAATATATGAATCACATTTTAATCACAGATCTCGGTGCTTCACAAGTCTCCATACCAATTTTTGAGGAGTCTTAATGGAGGTAGGTTAAGAATCGGTTATGTTTCCTCTGATTTTGGAAACCACCCGACATCACATTTGATGCAGTCCGTGCCTGGATTTCATCGACGGGAATCTGTCGAAGTTTTCTGCTATGCTCTCAGTCCTGATGATGGTACAACATTCCGTTCAAACATTGTTCGAAAAGCGGAACATTTTGTTGATTTATCTGGGGTAAGAAACTTTTTTAAAATTCATAAATAAAATAAAATTTTACTGTCCACAGCTTGAGTATTGAATATAAAATGTCGTATTTTTCTCTCTAATTTAGGTAATGTGCAACGGCAAGGCTGCAGATCGAATTCATTCAGATGGAATTCATATACTTGTGAATATGAATGGTTATACTAAGGGTATGTGCGCCTTACAATTATCGTTATTTTTATTATTACAACGGCAGTCCCATGATTGACATATTTTGGTTTACAACTATAAACTTATTCAATTTTCTGACCTCACAGGTGCCCGCAACGAGATTTTTGCCCTTAAACCAGCTCCTGTTCAAGTTATGTGGCTTGGTTATCCAGGATCAAGTGGGGCCTCTTATATGGATTATATTGTTACAGACAAAGTTACATCGCCCTTAGAATTTGCTGACCACTACAGTGAAAAATTTGCTTACATGCCTCATACTTATTTTATTGGCGACCATAAGCAAATGTTTCCTCATTTGACAGAAAGGGTTGTCGTAAAAGACCTTGTAAGTATTATTCCAAAAAGTATTTATTTTCATGGTCATCATGCTAACAATTAAACAATTTTCAAAGTAAGTCGTAGATGTAACATATAATTTATACAATTTTTGTTTTGTTTCATTGTAGAAATTAGGTGATGATTCGATATCAGATAATGTTGCAGTGATAAATGCACCCGATCTGACACCAGTATTAAGGCTCACAGATGTGAAAGAAATTAAAGAAATAGTACATACAACACTATCAGACTCAAGTCAAAGTCAAGCAATGACAGTTTCTCTAAAAATAGCCGAGCTTCCTACGACAACTCCTATTGAGGTAAAATTAATTGATTCAAACACATGGTTATTTCACTGTCTCATAGTATTTTTTCTTGTGGAGTCTGAGATTAACTTTATTTGATTGTTTAAAAAATATTTACAGACTATGATTAGATCTGGACAAATTCAAACGACAGTAAATGGCTTAATCATTCAAAACGGATTAGCAACTCCTCAGACAAATAATAAAGCAGCGACGGGAGAGGAAGTTCCACAAAGCATTCTTATAACAACAAGGCAACAATATGGTTTGCCGGATGATGCGGTTATTTTTTGTAATTTTAAGTAAGTGAATCATATTCCAATGAATTTATAGTTTAGCTAGTATGGAGTACCAATATAACAATAATATTAATTTATTTTCTTCTTAAAAATTTTAGTCAACTCTACAAAATCGATCCTCCCACGCTCCTTATGTGGGTTAACGTAAGTGAAAACATTTTAAAGTTGTCATTATTATAAGTTTGAGTTTAGTATGTAAAATTATGTTATTATTACTTTGTTTAGATTCTTAAACGAGTTCCCAAAAGTGTCTTGTGGCTTTTGCGGTTCCCAGCTGTAGGGGAAGCTAATATTTTGGTACGTTGTACTTATATACTCTAGTAATGTATTTTCTTGAATTACTATTTCATTGTAAACATTTTGTGTATTAATACTAATGAATGAATTCATTTTTTACAGAGTACTGTAAATTCCTTGGGCTTAGGACCGGGAAGAATAATTTTTAGTAATGTTGCTGCCAAGGAAGAACATGTTCGACGAGGACAGCTCGCTGATGTATGATAATTTACTAGTATAGTATACACTAAAGAAAAACATGAGTTCCAGGTATGGAAGAAATCAAATTTGAATTATTTTTATTAGGTTTGCCTGGATACTCCATTATGTAATGGCCATACAACTTCAATGGACGTACTTTGGGCCGGAACTCCAACGGTAATTGGAACAGTAGCCTTTAAGAAATAATTATATTATTTACTTAATATAAAGTAAATGAGATCATGTTTTGAACAAACGTTCTATATATAGTTCTCATTGAAAATATTATATGAGTAACAATATTTTGCTCAACTTAATTAAATTGAAATACAATTTTAATTTTTTGGCCCCGGTAGGTAACAATGCCTTGTGAAACTCTTGCTTCCCGTGTTGCTGCATCCCAATTGACAACCATAGGATGTCCAGAGCTCATTGCTTCCTCTAGAAAAGATTATGAAAATATTGCTTCGAGACTTGGCAATGACAAGGACTTGTAAGATTTTATTATATTATACTATTTTGGAATTTCCTTTTCATCACATCTACAAAAAAAATAAATAATAAAATTAAAAATATAATTGATTTTATAATAATTTTTTTTTCAGTTTAAAAGCTGTTCGAGGAAAAGTTTGGAATTTACGAAGAATTAGCACATTATTTGATGCCTCCACTTATGCCACTGACTTGGAAAAGCTGTATTATCTAATGTGGAAAAATTATGAGCAAGGCAATGAACCATGTCATCTTACTGAGCTTTCAAAACACTAACGGATTTGATTCCAGCATCAGTTGTCTTTTATAATTAACGAAATTTGTTTATATATTATACATAGTTTTGCCACAATATTATTCGCATATATATTCAGTGTTACTTACTTTGATAGCAGTCCAGTCGCACTTCTTTTTTTTTTGTCTTCTGTTTTTACGAAATTTGTCGCAAAAATGTGTTTGAACGGTGGGACTCAAAAGTAGGTTTTATGGTATTTTATTTTACACTTGTACATACAGCATGCATTTATTCTTTATTACACTTTCTCTGATCCAACTTTTTATTTGTCAAAAAAAAACAAATATTGGAGAAAGAGTCTGTACACCATTGAATCATGATTAGAGATTGATTTAAAATACAATTTATTCTCGTTTTTAATTTATCCAACAATCATGTTATGTTATTTTATTATTAGTCATAGGGTACAGGTCAATACCATGATTTGGAAATATTGAATATTACATGTAAAAAAAATACAGTAAATATAATATTATTATTATTATTTAGAGGAATGGGAACCAAGTAGATGTAGGAGTAGGAACTGTATATGACATATAAATATGTATACACAAAACAAAAGAAATAATATATATATATAAACGCTGTTTTTTATTTCAAAACGTTACTAATTTAAACTAATTACAAAATATATAATAAAGTATATCTCGGAATATAAAGTACTAAACACGAATATTTCTCATCTCAAGGTGCAACTACAAGCGTTTTAAAGTGTAAATTATTGATAAAGGGAGAAAGTATTTAAGGGACGATTTTAAACCAAAAAAAAGTGGAATTTTATTTGTTTTTATCACCTTCTTTTAAAACTGTGGAGACGTATTATTAATTTTTAGACAGTACGTTGGAATTATATCTTTATTCTTTGTGAAGAGTTGTGAACAGAATTTTATTGATGTATGTGTGAATTACTACGTAAATTTCATTTTGCGTGAGTTTGCCAAACGTGGTAATGATATCTTTGTATGCATGTATATATAAAAAAAACTATGATTTTATCAGATGGTGGATTTCCATGATGATTTACGTTAACGTAATAAATAGATATTCTTCACGAAATGAAATGTTTTTTTTGTCGTATCTTTTCATTTATTGCATACAAAACATGACATTGTACATGGAAAAGTATTTATGGGTATGTGGGAGTTTTTTTAAAGGATCATCTTACACTTGTTCCGGGACACACACTTTCTGTGTAGTAAAAATATGTATAAACTTGTCATCATAATTAAAAATCAATGACACTAACTGAGACGAGTTTTGTGCAGCCATAAATCATGTGGGTGATAAATTTTTGGTGGCAAGATTTTTTGGTAGTTTAGTAACTAACCTAGTTTAGTACAATATCAAGAGACAGTGTTGGGGGTTGATGATGACCAGGAAAAAAGGAGACAGTAGTGAATCGCTACTAGCGATGTACAACGCAACATACTTTAAAAAACAATTTTGGCTCTCGGTCATTGGGGTCATTCCTGAAATCTCATGGTAAAGATGGAATTTTAGTTGTATAATTTATCACTGTACAATTCATTAGACGAGTACATGGTTAAATAGTTGACATGTATTTCCAGGAGAAGAATGAATTACATCAAGATCAAATGTCAACTTTATTCCTGCATAGTTTGTCCGTTGTGGTTGTAAGTTTGTTGTAGTAAAAAAAAGGGGGAAAATGTAACGCAGACTCAAGCCAACGAATTGATGACCTTTATAGGATTTTTCATGTAGAAATGAACAGGCACTTTACAGTTTGTCATCAGATGAGTCATGATGAGGTTCTCAGAAAGACAAAAAAAGAAGAGATTTTTTAAGTAAGGCAAGTTTCTATCTTATGCCTTTTTCTTATAGGTATGTCACTTTTCTTATATGTACGGAGAGGATAATAGTTTGTATAGAGAAAAAGAATTATAAACACATTATTAATAGAAATCTAGAAGCCCTTTGTTTCAACAAGTTAAAACTTCTTTATACAGAGAATGTTTTGATTCATTAGTTTATTTGTATAACTTTTTTTTTCTTTGGTTCATCTCGTCATTAGTTTATAATATTTTAATGAAAAGAGAAAAAAGTAATTGCGACATATAAAAAGAAAAAGTCAAAAGTCAAGACAGTTAAAAAAATGAAATATTTTATTGAACTTTTCCTCTTATTTTCTGACCTATAGCTTGAAAAAAAAATTTAATTTTGTGACTTACAGTTAAAAATCTATAATATTTCTTTACTATTCTATATTTACTACATAAAAATATGTATGTACTATTTATGGTTTTAATGATATCAACATGATTGTAATTGGAAGGAAATAAAATTACATTTTTTTATAATACTAAATAATACATTTCTTTTCTATTGTTGTAATACTCTCAAGTATATTTTGTTGACAGAAAAAATTTGACATTAAAGAAATTTTGGGCATTCATGTCTTCAACTTTGACATGAAAATATACCGTGTACTTATAAGTATACTTATGAGTCATATAAGTTTGCGAATTGGGTAATATTCTAACACGCAAAAAATCATGGAAGCTAGTCCATGAAGCTATAGTAGATATATAGAGAGGGAGAAAATATCTTTATAAAACTATAAAATTTTATTTTATACTACTATATACTCCATGCTAAATCTTTTCCCTCCATTGTTAATTATTTTTTTGTTGGATATTGTTATAAATTTATTAGTACTATTAAGTACAGCCCATATAAAATATGGATTGAATGAAGAAAACATTTTTAAATTATTAGGAATTATGTACGCACTCAAATACTTATATTTTCATTGTTGAATTGATCAATGGATGCACTTTCATTTATCTAAAATAAATTCATGTGCAGTGATACATAGAATTAATACAAATCTTGCAAAGATGAGAGAGGGAAAAAAACCATGAACCGTCATCTTTAATAGTAATTATTCTAATCGTCAGTTAAGAGTTAAGTTAAAAAAAGTTTCTCGCACTTTTAACCGTCTCCTCTGACTTTTTTTGTGAGCAGTTGTTGTTGACTTTGACTTTATGCTGGTTGTACTTATGTAAACGAGTTTCAGAACAAGAAGCTTGGTTGAGTTGAAATGTTGATGCCTCTGGCATTGGACTACATAAAAATCGTGCAGCAATACTGGATAAAATAAATATATATATTACTCTTCTTGCTCTTCTTCTCTCATACATCCTTAGTACAATTATCTTGTACTCTTTTTTTCTCCTCCATACAAGTAAATCGATATGTACATATCCATATTGTCTCTCTCTCTCTCTCTCTCTCTCTCTCTCTCTCAACCATTAAAAATTATGGACAAAAGACGCTACATATAAAAAAAGCAGAGGAGATACTTCACAAGTCCAAACTCTATCCTCATTCATTTTGTATTTTCTGCTCTTATGATGAGTTGCTCTCTTTTTTTATGTAATGTACCAATGAAATTCATTCATCAATTAAAATTAGAAAATAGTCCACATTTTTTCCTGTTTATTATACTAAATTTAATATCGCTAGTGTAGAATATCATATTTATCGTCATCTGCCCTTTAGTTGATATGAATCTACTCTCTTTTTTTTGCAAACTAAAACCCTCATGATATTCTCTCTTTGGATATTTAACTCGTATTGGTATAAAAAAAGTCTCCTTTATTTTTCCAGTCTTTACGTAATAACAAGAATAAGAGGAAAATTGTACAACAAAATTAGCAAGCCTTATAACTATACATTTATGTATATATACATATTATACAATATAGATTTTATATTAGAGGAGGTTTAGAGTATTTTTTTATTATGTTTCTATTGAATAGCTACGTGGCATGACATTGGTGATTGCCATTATATTTTGAGAGTAATATCTGTACAAGAGTAGTTTACCATTTTCGAATCCCTCTCTCTCTACTTATTTTGTCCGTGGATGAAGACCATTTACCTTGTAATTAGTACACTTTTACCTATATATAACCTACAAATATACACACGAACAAACTTTATTTTGTCCATATTCTATTTTATCCGGGGATGGCGGATGGCGTGCAAATTTTAATTTGATGCGAAAAATGGTTCACAGAGAGGGAGAGAGAAGGAAATAAATATAAGATGGATGAAATATGGACTTGTGAATTTTCAGTTCTAGCTTATGAGCTTAACGAATATTATTAAAATGCTTTCCATGTCTGGTCTATGGCCTATGGCACCCCGTATGCAAATTTACCCCTTTTCAATCTTTCTTCATGATAATATGTACACTCTACAATATTTTGTACATGTACACAAGAAAGAGAGTAGTGTGTGGAGTCTACAAATATTATTGTACTAATTTACAAATATATTAAAAGCATGTTGAATCATGACTTTGTCACCACCATTTCACCACCCTTTTTCGTGCCTTTCCCTGTCTCCGCTTAATTACTTTTCCAATTTGGCAAAAAAGGGACAGAAAAAGAGAGAGAGAGGAGGTGATTTTAGTAAAATCATTTTACACATTATCAAAAATTAAATCTATATACAGTCAACATTGTTTTGAGGTTTAGAAGCCATTTTTCTCACAAAAAAAAGAAAGAATAGCTCTCTACCCTTGAATCTTTGACCAGGAAAGGTCAAAATATATTTTACAACTAGAAATTTTCAAACAATTTAGCAGTTTTTTTTGTGTACCACAAAAAAAAGTCAGGAGACTTTTTGAATTGTTTTTAGTATGGTTAGACTCCATGACTAACATGTTTATGTCGGTATACACTATAATATATATATATATATATATATATAACAAAGTTTTGTGCGTGTGTGTATTGTTGTTGTGGTCTCTTGTTTCTCCTGTTCTATACAGTTTGGCAAAACATGCCATGAGAGAGAAAGAAAAAAAAAGAGAATTTCTCATGCTTGAATATTGTTTGTTCTCTCTACATGTTACATTATGTATACTCATACAAGGTACCATAATAAATACAAGTTTAAAATCATAAAAAAATCTAGTCTCTCTCTCTTGTACATCTTCCACTCACTTTTCTAGTTGTCAGAGACTGACTGTTTGCGTGATTTCAAACGGCCAAAAAGAAAAAAAAAACATTAGGTGAATTTTAACGGAGAAAATTCAGAAAAGTTCCAATGCCAACCGTCAACTCTCTCTTTGTGCGATTATATGCAATGTTGTGGGGTGCCAGCGATCATAATAATAGTAAAAGAGCATAACCTTGACTATTGCATTTTGCAGGCTTCATTATTTATTTATTTTTTTTCATCTCTTCTCCATTCTCTGTCTTGACTTTGAGAGTGTGTTTTTTTCTGTAGGTTGTAAAATATTTATTTTTATTTGATAATATTGAGGAAAAATAATTAATGATTTGTCATTGTCCAATCCTTCAATACTACAGATACTTTGCCTTGCTTATTTATGTGACAAGAAGATAATAAATTTAATTTAAAGAATAAAAGAAATCTCTCTCCAACTCCAACTTGGGTATAAGTATAAGTATAGGTAGAATAAATATTTAAAATAATTCTTTTTTTTCTCTCTGACTACATGAATCCTCCATTCCCTGTGTGTGTAGTATTGTATAATAATGTAAATGTTTCAACTGTACTTTTTTCTCTCTCTACAATTTTTGTGTTGGACATATGTAAATATATACAAAAAGTGGATTTTGGTAGTTGGAGACATTTTACTTGTAAAAGTTTTTTTTCTTTCTTTCTGTCTTTGAGAGGCGTATAGGAGTAGGTGTATGTGTTTTGTCTGATGAGACTTGAGATAGGATGAGACACATAAAAGTTGCTCACGTAAAAGCAATGTAGTACCAGTCTGTCTGGAATCGTCAAGAGGTTCCTCACACCCCAACCATAATAATTTTAGAGCAAGATACAAGAGTAAAATACACATGACATATTTGTCTGGCTAAGCAAATTATGTATACATGGATAAAGTCTAATAAAACAAAATACAACAAATGTATTCCGTGTGTGTGTGTGTGAGTTCATCAAAGTCTCTGCACTCTTTTTTTGTCTTTCTACAACTGCCGCCATGCACAAATAATTTATTTATATATATATATTGTGTGTGTATTTACAGAACTAGAGGCTAGAGAGAGAGAGACCATATTCGACATGAATGAATTCATCTACTAAAAATTTTCGCACAATCTGTGACTTTATTTTCTTTGTCTTCTCTCTCTCTCTCTGTCTTGTTGTCCGTGTGCAGATACCCTCTAGTCTCTAGACTCATGTCTCCCCTTCTCTTCTCCCTGTGTGTCATCGAAAGAGTTGGAAAATGAATGATCTCCTCTGTGTGTAGAAAATATGGATGATTGTGTCTATCTATAAGTAGACACAGAGAGAAAATACATTTGTATGCATCAATTAGTATCCATATGCCTGCTACTTATTTTAAATTCTCATTTTGACCTGATTTCAAAGAATTCGCCAAGCCTCTTTCTCTCTCTCTCACTCAAGTAAAATACAAAACTGTACAAAGAAGAGGAGAGAGATCATTTTGTAGTCATCTCCTATTTTTCATCTTCAATTTTCTGTATATGGTTCTTTTAGCTGGTTATTTGCCTTTGCCTTTAACTTTACTTTGTCGAGACTCAGGGTCAACACACAGACACAGACATAGACACACATACTGTCATATTTGTACTTGCAACTCTTTTGACTATCATTCCTCAAATTAATATTTTGGAGAGATTAACGGTTACTCATGCCAAGTCACTTGAATGTGAAAATTGTACTCTTTTGTAAAAATCAAATATGACTCACTCAATATTCTTGATCCTACTTTTGTGCATTTCTAGTTACTGATGACTGTATCTGTAGTGTCTACATATTAGACAATAACTAATGGAGAAGGGTACAATTCCCCAAAAAAAGAAACATGGATGACTCTTATGAATAATTAAAAGGACTATGAGTGATGGATTCACAATAAAAAATCATTTTTTAAATGTTTGTTTAGACGTGGAAATTGCGTTTAGTTTTTGAGACATTTGGTATGAATATACCTGCTAGGAGGAGGAGGACTTATAAAATGATAAAGTTATTTTTTTTCTGATATTAATATCTGTATAATAACTATATTCTTTTTGCTTGTGTCTCTAATGTTATGTATCTACATGGTTGTTGTCTTCACTTGTTTTTTTTTCTCGTACAGACTAAAGTGAAATGAAGGCAGAAGGCTCTCTCTCTCTCTCTCTCTCTGACAGCACAAATGGAAATACAAATACAGGGCTAACCAAGTATAAAGCTAAAACGATATAAAGAGAGAGAGAGAAAAGCAGATGTGGATGTGTTTTAGTATAAGGGAGAAATAAGTCTACAATGTTAGTTATAGTAAAAATGGGTGTAATATTGAAGCTGTTTTTTTTGCTTTTGGAGTTCTCTCTCTCTATTGAGAGGGGGGTAAAAAATTCGCGTGTCTGAGAATGTTGGCTATGACGGTTGGCTCTCTCACATTTGCCGATGTTTGCTTCTGCTATTGGCTAACGAGTTTAGTAGGGAGTAAAATAAGTAGTGGATCCAGGTAGTATGTATTATATATAAAGTGCAGAAAATAATGTTCATCATTTTCTCTCTACATATATTTATGGTACATAAGTACATTAAGTAAAATGTGCGTTCTCCCCCTTTTTTTACAACTACGCCATGTTTCGATATGCATGGAGAGGAGACGGAGAGGTGATGGAGGAGGCCATGCATTTTCTGGAAAGTTATCCTATAATGTTTTCCATCATACACATGTATACATACTATGCACTATACCCAATGTTTGTGTGTAAGGGATAAATGTATCGTAGATCGTAGTGAAAAAAGTTAAGAGAGAGAGAGAGAGAGAGAGAAGGTTATGGGAAAAGATTCGCGAAAAATTGCATATAGAGTTTAGTACATAGTAGTTGCCTCCAATAGATTGGGTTGGCCCGATTCGCTTATTGCGTTGCTTTTTCTCTCTCTTGTTGTGTATATTAGAGTTGGTTGGAGAGTATGAGGAACACGTAAGCTTGTATACCCCCCTCCATGATAAAAACGTACGCTAACTTTTCTATGTTACAAACGTTGCTATTTTGCACTCTCTCTCTCTCTCTCTTCTACTTGGTGGTTTTTTTTCTGCTCGTTTCTTGTTTAAAATTTGTGGACTCTTCCAGTGGGTCCAATGACCAATGAAAAGAACTCCAAGCCACGCTCTCGAAGCCGGTGCAGGACGCCATGTTTGCGAAATTCCTTTGTGCGTCGATTTTCCGCTCCTCTCAGTGATTCCTTGGAACTGCAACTCTCTGTGCTTCAAATGGCTGGATCAAATTTCCTTTTTCGCCAACTCACAACTTCTCCATCAATTTCATTGTGTGTACATATGCCTCCTATGTGTTATGGCAGCTCTCTTTTGAGGAGTCAGACACACAAAACTTTATATATGCATTCCCTCCCTCCACGTAGCCATGATTTAACATGAGCATGCTTGCAAAAAAAAGATGTTTCTCTCTGTACTTTTTTCTAAAACAAATTTTTAACTCTTGCAACAAAAAAAGTTTCCATTTATTTTCATAAAACCTTACCTTTAATCAACTCTTCTTTCCTTTTTGAAGTGGAGTTACATTAAATGAGTTAAAAGAAAATTAAATGTTGAGATTAATCATGTTCAAATTCATTTCAATGGAATTTATTCAAAATTTTTTTTCTAGTCTACTATTTAGTTAACAGAATTGAGTGAAATAAATTTATTTTTTTCGACATGGAAATTCATTCATTTTGTCAAAGAGTACAAAATCATGATAAGAGAGAGAGAGAGAGAATAATTTTAGAGATTATTGAGCTTTCAAATAAATTCCAGAGTTGGAAATGTGTAAAAGATAAAATATTTCTTGTTAAATAAATTTCAAAAAATTGGAATGAATGAATGACAAAATATTTTAACCATGCCTTTTTCTTCATTCACACAAAACCACATGACACACAGTTACCATATTGTTTTGACCTAGTCTATTCTTTTAATTAAATTTAAATTGAAACACTTTTATTAGTCATTTATTTCTTAATTATAATTACAAAAAAAGACTCACTCTTTCCCTCTTAAGTCAACACGTATTAATTATTCAATTAAAATTTATATTGAACTTGACAAAATAAATTCCACAGTATTTTTTCATCATGAGGACCCGCTCTTTAGATAAAATAAAGCTCCTTCCATTTTGCATATTTTCACTCACACATCGAGTCATCAAATATTGAAAAATATTTAACAGACAAAAAGAAATATTTCTCAATCTAATTAATTATTCAAAAAAAAAGAAAAGGATAATTGAGTCATTTATAAAATTACAGAGATACAGCTGGTACTAAGTTGAAAACACAAAATTTATTAAAAATGTCCACCCCTCTTTGCTTTCTTTCTAGGCGTCGTAGTAAGTTGTAGCATCATTGAAAAAAAAAATTGGCGGCCATGCGTTATGGTCAAATGATTGAAATGGAAGAGTTGTTAAAAAAATAATTAAAAAAAAATCGTCTTCTTCTTTTTTGAGATGAATATCAGTGCCAGATATAGGAGAGAGAAAAAGACTGACGAGTGAAATTCAACGTCATGGTCCTAATCTCCCCCCTATGCAGGTATCACCGAGAAAATTGGTTTTCTTGAAAATTAACTTATTGTAAATTGAGTCTTCAAATTAAATTCCACTCCTTCCCTTCATCTTGGTCCATTGGAGAGCGCCAAAAAAAAGTCTTGATTCCATCTTGAACTTGATTTTGCCCAACAAGTTGGGTCCACAACTGTTGATGCAAAAAAAAATAGAAAGAAATCTCCTGTATATTTTTTTGCACTAAATTGCATAAGACAAAATAAAATATGGTTTAAATGTAATATTGTAAAAATGGATTAAAATTTTAAAAAAAAGAGAAGGAGAAAATTGATGATAGATTATTTTTGATAGAGAGTGATGATGGGGTTGGTTAGTAAAAAAGACACAAGAGTTGACAAGAGAGAGAGAGTTTTTTGGGTGGCTGTGGCTGGGACGAAGTCAAGTGCGTGAGTAGGACGCCTTCGCTAGTTCTATGGAGCGTTTGCGAATTGGACCCCAATGCTGCAATGGCGAAACCATACGAGGGATCATCATCAGCTTCACTCAGAGAAACTCAAGAGGAAGAGAAGAGTGGCGCCCACTACTCAGTTGGGGGGGGGGGTCCTCTTCACGCAATACCCCCTTCGTCTCTCTTTCTATCCAAAGACAAACTAAAGTTTCCACAATTCCCCGTCTCTATCTTCTCTATTATATTTGTGACAGGATGTATGTTCAAGAAAAAACTTTATGGCTTGGTCAAAAAAAAAGTCAGAGGAATCCCCTCAAACAATCCTTTGCCAAAAAAACATTTTTTCCACTCTCCCTCCTTTCTCTCATGAGATGCACAGAATCGTAAAAACGTAAATTGAAAATTGTTTTCTCAAAATATTTTAACCTTATGAGTCACCACACCATTCCCTCCTTTTTTGCGATATGCGTCGTCCATACGAATTTTTTTTTTATAAAAAAAACTATTCTTGAAAAAACGTTTTCACGTCTGAGTGTAAGTCAATGGTTTTTCAAGAAAAAAGAGGAGAAATATCACTCTTAATTTAAAAACTGTCTTTTTAAAAATATTTCACGCCACTATAATTAAAATTATTGCACGTTGATGAATTTTTAAAAAAATTGTTGGAAATACTTTTTTTGTAAAAAAAATTCTGCGAAAACGTTTTGGCCTATGGGGGAACGTATGAGACTTGGAGGGTTGGATGAAAAAAAAATTGATTGTTGAGTGGACAATGTTGGGTGGAGAGAGAGCTCCATCATGACGAACGACTGTTGACTGACTGACGACTTGGCCATCATATCATTCGGATAGAAGAAGAGGGGGGGCTAATAAGAACCCTCGAGGAGGAAAGCACTATGTAAAATGGCTCAAAGTGCTTCGTCAGAGGAAAAGACCGCATTGGGACGAGGGAATTGCGCGTGCGGGGGTAACCAATTGGCGAAAAGTAGGTTGTGTTGCAAAAACTTCGAACCCTACTAGACTAGGGGGTTTCTCTTATGTACTTTATGTACTAGAGAGAGAGAGAGAGATGACATATAGTGGAACGCACTGAAATGAAGACTATATCGGCCCTATAGACTCTACGGCGTGGATGGTAGGAAAAAACAGAGAGTTGGCCAGAGAGAGAACCAGCAGCACCAAACGACGGCCAAAAAGACAGTGGAGGAAATTCTGTACATTAGGTACTTTTGCCATCAAGACTCAACGGACTAACAGAAAAGATGCGATAACCCTTTCGTGTCTCTCTCTCTGTATTTTTTTAAACAAGAAGAAGCTCTCTACCTGGCCACAAGTCATCTTCTTCGGTCCAACTCTGACAATAATTATATGCCCCGTCATCATTTGCATCATCCAGAGAAACTCAAACCAGTTATCCATTTACAGGGCCTTATATTCCCCCCTCTCTCAAAAAAGTTTGTATGATGACCATTACATGATTTTATACAAAAATCTTGTATTCTCAATCATGCTCTAGACACGTGTCCAATGTAAAACTTGAACAATTTTTTTTGAAAATGAAATATATTCCTCTATACAAAAACTACAATTTCTTTCTATTTTTGTGAGTAGTATTATTTCAAGATTTAAACTAATTATATTTAAATTAAGTTAATGACTTTTCCTCTACATGTATATTTTTAATATAGAGATAAGTGATTCCTCACAATATTTTATAAAACTATTATTCCTCACAGAGAGAGAATAATTTTAAAAAAAATGTGTGTACTGTACAAACCACATAGGAGTACAGTTAAAATGAGATAATTGTAATTATGCTTCCATATGTTACTCCATTAAAAATAAAAGCTGGACAAACTTCTTAATGAGAAATTAACTGTACTCACAGTCCCCTCTTATCTCTACGAGTCTCTTGAAAACGGATGAAGAGAAGGGGGGGGGGGTATAGAAAATGAGAATTTCACTACATACCACAATTTACTATCAAGTAGACTTAAAGTATTTGTAAAAGAAAAAAAACCAGACAGTCTATGGCGTGTATGAGTAAAAGAAGGAATTAAAATAGTAAAACTACTTTTATCTAGAAATTACCTGCCAATCTTTACCGCCAATTTTGTTCCAATAAAATAATTATATGAATGTACGAGGAAAAACGTGGCCATTGTATGAGATTCAAGGGAGAGGAGGGATTCACGATAATTTTTTTTTTGGAGGACTCGACTCGTGGCAAATGATGAACTTTGGCAAGTTTAGATCTATCACATGAATGCCACATGCCACTTTTCCATTCTTTTTAGTATTATAATAAAACACCAAAGTTCATTAATAGTCTCGTAGTGAGTTGTTTCATTTTTGTGATTGTTTTAAAATTCAAACAACGTTTTTATCTTCTTATAATATGACAGAGAGAGAGAGAGATGGTGGATGAAACAAGAGAGAAATACGTTTTTAACTACTCTCCCATCCTTTAATGTATGCACACACTCTCTCTCTATACTTGTGTGAGATAGTGAGGGTGAGTCTGAGAAATAAAATGCCGTTGAGTTGGAAAAGGAGTAGAGAGGGAGAAACTATTTGGATCTTGAATAAGCCTCAGGGCAAAGCACCTACTGAACTTAAGCTATGCATAACAAGTTGTAAAATGTAATAAAGAGAGAGAGAGAGAGAGAGAGAATAAAGAACAAATGTTTAAAAAAATTTCAAGCCTGAATTTTTCAGCTTTGCTGTGTAAAAACGTCCATCGAGTCTTCTTTTTTTTCTCTTGTCTTCTTTTTCCTGTGGTTTTTTTTATGATCAACCAGAATAATATTTATTTTTCTTGAGAAATGATTCTTTTTTTTTGATAGACAAATTTTCAAGAGTGGGAGATTTTTAGTTGTGGACACGATCTTTTTTTGAAAAATTCCTTTTTTTATATATTTTCACTTTATCAAAATATTTATTTTCCTTTTTCCAAAAAAAAAATAAAGTCACGTCCACCATTCCACTTGAATTAATTATTTTTTTGAAATAAAAAGAGAATGATTTTTTTTGTTCCTTAAAAAACTTGAATCTCAGATAAAGTGAAGAACGGGACACAATTTGTATAAAGATAAATATATAAATTTGGAATAAAAATATATATTTGATGAACTCCCATAGTCAACTTTGAAAACTTTGATGAATTTTATGTTTATCCGCAGTGTCGTCTCCAACAAGAGAAGGAAGAGAGAGAGAGGATGCAACAGAAAGAGGAGAGAGAGAGAGAGAGAGAGAGAGAGAGAGAGAGGAGAGAGAAAATTTTGGGTTGTTGGTGAAAAGAGAGGCGACAGAAGACTCAAGAAGGTTGATGATGGGTACTCGAATGTTGTTTGTGGAGACTCTGGCGTTGGCTCTTTTGGGAGAAGAGAAGAAGAAGACGAGGAAGAATCGGGAGGAGATGTAGAGAACTCGGGTCTTTCACACAGACTGACTACATCTTGTTCACAGGCACTGTGTACATAACAGGGGGCAACGTCATGAGGCCAATGACCGGGAATCCTAACCGCCGCCCCGACGACGACGACTCTCAATACTCCTCCTCCTCTACAGCGTCATCTTTTTATACTCTCAACCATCCTCCAATTATCTAACTCATCCTTTTTAATCCCCTTTCCATTATTTTAACTATTTTTCAACCATTTTTTCAATATTCCTTCCTCTCAATTCTTCTCAACCAACTCTCTGTCATTTTTCCCATTCAAAAGAGTTAAATGACACTAAAATCCATTTTAAAAACACTCTCATCATATTTTCCTAGCCTTTGAAGGACCAATTAAATTTAAAATAAATACCATGAGTTAACAGGGAATAAATAAAGTAGATTTGAGTGTACAATTAAATAATTGGTAAAATATAAGTAGGAGTTAAAAATTATAGAAAAATAGTGGAAGATGAGGGAACTCACCCTGTACTGGCATGTCTATTGCCATCGGAAGAAATATTCCCCCCAATGGGGTATACATGAGACGAAGAGGAATAAGCTGTGACAGTGTATATAAAAAACGGTATACGTACACACGCGCTAAGCACACACTTTTTTACACACATGTAGAGACAGAGAGAGAGAGAGACTGTGATGATATAATATATAAACACAATTCTATAGAGTTTTTGGTGGTCGTCAACCGATGAGGACGACAGGATGACACAGAAGACTGGAAGCAAAGGAACTTTTGAGAGAGAGAGAGAGAGAGAGAGAGACAACTTTTTAGCTCTGATATATATAAATGTAGACATATAGTACGTTAAAGTATGTAGAGAAATTTTGTGTTGCTAGCTCAGCACACACAGCACCTGGTTGAGGCCAATGAGACACACCTACCCGAACAATCGTCTCTACGGGCAACCCCTTTTCCCGCCAAATCCAATAGCAGCGTGTGAACACACATGCTACCCGATTTTGCTCACGATGAACGCGTCAGCTTCTCTCTCTCTCTGCTCCTAGAGAACATCCCAGTACATGCATTTTCTATATAGACTGGCATCTCTCTCTCTCTCTCTTCCCTTAACACCTCCATGCATCACACACAAAATATCTATACACCACCACCCCCTACTATGTCTTCCCTATTGAAATATTCTCATAGCTTAAATATCTCTGGTGAATATACACAGAGACATACACACAAAAGTTTATGATAAAGCCGGAGGATAGTTGAAACTATAAAGTTATGCTTTGATTTGGTTACTTAAGGTACATGCCACACAGAGACAAAAGGAGAGAGAGAGAGAGGGAGGAGGAAAAACTAGAGTAAACTAATTTCTAAAAAGAAAATCAATACAATGTTATACTTTACTCTGTTGTAATTAACCAAAAAAAACAATATTTCATGTCTTTTTGGAAGGGAGAGAAGGAATTCCCTAAATGTAGCTCAAAATTTGGTGTAATCATTATGAGAGAATGAGGACAAGGAGCTTTAATGGCCCCCGAGGAAAAAGTGTTATTTTATCTATTTATATGCTAATAATTATTTAGGTAAAAATATTATTATTATATTGATTTGGATGATTCATTAATTTGATAACAAAGAATAATTTATTAAATGAGACAAAAGTATTAACTAACATCCCAACACAATAATTTTCACAAGTACAATACAAGTAAGTGAGAATTATTGAATGCTTACAGATATTTGAGTTTCATGGAGAAATGTAGGTACTACAAATAAAATAAGATAAACTTTTTTGAAAGAATTTTTTGAGAATGGAAGAGAGAGAATAAAGTATGATTTGTGGTGGAAGGAACGATGGTTTTTTATATTCTCTCTCTCTCTTGTGTTTGGGAAGAGAGTTGAATTGAGTTGAGATTAGGTAAATATGCATTTAGTGAAAAGTTGAATGAACTATGAAAATTATCGTTTTAAATGTATGCGCATATTGGCCTTGGTTCAGCCAACTTCTCAACAAACCTCAATTGTATCTCCATCCATCTCTCTCTCTCGGTATATTAAGAAGTGTAGTACAGTTTTATACACTTATTATCACAAGGTTCAACATATCAGCTTCTCCACAACACAACACACACACACACACACACACTCTCTCTCTTACTGTAGTTTCTACTTTGTAATCCATCTCCACACGCATGAGAATAGCTCCTACTCTTGGACTCCTCTAGATCATAAAAGAAGAGTACGGAAACGAATACGAAAAATAAAAGTAATTGCCAAACTACACATACTCTCTTAGTCTTACGTTAGTTGGTTTCCTCTCTCTCTCTCTCTCCATTTTTTTGTATCTCTTTTTGTACAATCAATCTCCCTCCATATATTTCATTATGTGTATCTCTCTCTCTCTATAGATGAAATCCTCTCCGAAAAACTCTTTGACCTTTCTTTGTAGTGAAGTTGTGTGTGTAACTATAAGTCTACACTTGTAAGTTGTACTCATAGCTCCTCGTATCTTATCTCCTCTGTACTCATGACATTCACATAATGAAAACTTAGTGGCCATCTCATCAATTATTTAATTAGGATCATCCCCACACACGCATCTAGCCCAACTACCAAACTACTCCATTTAATAATAATCCCTAAAACCCACTTTTAATCTCCATTTACGAGTACTCCATATCTCTACATCGTACCATAGAGAGAGAGAGAGAGAGAGAGAGGAGTCAAGTCGAGAGAATAAAAGTGAGGAATCACAATTAAAATTATTATTTTATTAATTATTATTAAAGGTAATTCACACACGAAAAATGGGCTCCTATAAAGGTATTTAACAAGGGAGGAAATTGTGTTCTATGACATTAAGAACAATTTTCAAAATGACTCGAGAGAATTTTTTTTCACAGTCATAACATAACGACTCACTCCAAATGTGTGATCACAAGGTTTGAGAGAGAGAGAGAGATTACAATAGAAAAACTAAAATGTTACTAAGAATTAATTGACATGGTTAAAGTGATTAAGTCAATTATATATTTATACATATAAAAAAGAGGAGAGAGAGAGGAAGCTTTTGTTGGGAAGAATTTTTTCACATGTGAGCATGTCTGGTAAATGCATCTATTTTAGAATTAATTGTAGAGTTTGTATACAAATACACATAGAGAGAGAGGACTGTCTGTTGTGTGTATGATGCAGCACGGAATCTAAAATGTATGTTTGGTGATTCAAGTTTATTTTCGAGTTGACTCACCCAAGGAATTCAATCCAAAAAGTATACATGTACATCATGAAGGGTAGACTGTGCGTGTAAACATATGAGAGAGAGAGGAGTTGCTTTTGCTTGGCTTCCTTGGCTCATTCGGACGAGGAAAAGTTGAGGGCGAAGGGGAGGGGGAGGGGGAATTGAGCTGACTCGTGGCAAAGCCAGGTCAATGAACTCACTCAGCTCCACGTGGAATCCCTCCACCACCATCAACAACACAAAAATCTTTCAAAAACCTCCATCTTTCTACAGCATACACACACAAGAAGATTTTATACGTCTATTCCAAATACCTCGGCGCATTTCTCTTCCCTTTTACAATGTAGGCCATTAGAGACTCGCACAAAGTTTTTCACTTTCACTCACTACCTTCCCCCCTCCCCCCTCTTCCTCTCTTCTTCCTCTCAAAAATACTTTACTTACTATTAGTCCAATAGAAAGAAACGTTAGACTCTATTTTATTATTATTTATAGACTCATTTTGGAAGGGGAGGGGTTTTTTTTTCATTTGGCATGGACCCCCCTATCCTTTTTCTCAACAATAATTTTGTAGTGTTTTTTTTCATTTTATTGTTCCTTGAGTGCAAGTATTAAATAAGGGCCATCTAAGAGATGGTAGTAATTTTATGAAATCATGAAATGAAATGTCAAGAATTATGCAGTCTTTTTTTTTTTAAAAAAAAGTTTGTAATCCTTTGTTATTACTATTACAAAATCTGTAATTTACAGATATTAGCTTGAAATTTAAATATCAAATGAATTTAGTTAACAATCAAGTCTATTTTTTCTTAATTATAGCAACATTTAATTTGTGACAATATTTCAGAAAATTAGATTTATACATTTTTTGGATTTTTAATTGGAAACGTTTACACGCATTTTTTCAAAATAACTTTACAAGATTAAACTGTGGATTTTCATTATAAAGGATAATTTATGAAAGTATTTATTTTAAATTCAATTCAAAAATAATAATTGAAACTTAAAAATAAAACCAACAACTCCTTTTGTCAATATTTAGTTTACACTGGTCAATGAGGACAAAATAAAATAAAGTGCAAAAATAAAATTGAGTACAAATACCTCCACTAATCTCCATGTTTTATGTACTATCACCTATCGATATTTGATAAAAACTTGAATTTGTCCAAAATATTATTTCCAGTCGTTGTCATTCACTCAACAAAAAGAGAGAAAGAGGGGGGGGGGAGGGGGGGGGAGGGGGGTGTAGATAAATATTCTGAAAATACAAAATGGGAAATGATAGGGGTATAAAGTACACAGAGATAGAGACGGGGAGTTGAAGGAAATGGCATATTTATTTATCTGCATCATGTGTAGCGTATCTAGGGAGATGATGATGACGAGGAGTACTTAGACGATGAGTTATTGGCACCAACGAAGCAAAGAACTACGCAATGCATTCATACACGATTGTTTATTTACGTGTGTGTGTATATATATACATACACATCTATGAAAGCCCTCCTTTCCCCATTTCTCTCTCTCTCTCTCTCGTGTACTACAGAGACTCAATTTGACGTAAATGAGGTTACTACGACTTACGACGAGTTGATTCTGTGTCAGAGAGATGAAAGTCAAGCAGGACGACGACACCATTTAGTTTATACTCGTTCAACTTTTAAAAATGTTCTACAACTCCCCTCCTCCTCCTCTTCCTCCTTCTCATTCTGAACCACAACAACTTTAACTAAAAATTGTGGACGACTAGACATGAAAATACTGGAAATACACACATTCAAAGTTTATTATAATAAGAATGGCACATGACATTCTAACATACAGTGTACATTGTACACAGACAAGTTTGCACATCGTGTAACAAACTTTTAAAAAAATGAGCTTTAATAGGATTTAGTAGTAGAATATAAAATACTCTACAGTTACAGTAATTTCATCCCGGTCGACATGAGACATGTGAAACCAACCACGCCCCAACTCAAATTAGCTATTTTTATTTTTTTTACTAATTTCAAACAAGAGTTCCTTACATGTCAACAAAATAGCAAAAAAAAAATCCATAATTTTGTGATACAAAACTCCCCATCATAAAAATAACCAGACATTTTTACAGATGCAAGAGAAAAATTACAAAAATGTAAATATAAATTTAAATTTATGTAAACAACAAATTGTGGTCTCTCTCTTTCTCTTTTTATATGAAAAAAAGCTTCGTCTTTTATGTCGTCAAGTTCCATGGAGGGGAGTTATGTAAGGAGAATGTCAACTGGGTTTTTTTGTTTGATATTTTGTGGGTTGCGTATTTTGTAGAGAGAAAAAAAAGAGAAACCTTTATGAATCAGTCCGAAGCCTCTGTTCCCGCCATTTTATTCTGTGTAAACTCCCCACCGTGGAGGAAGAGACCTACAACATCGATTCTAACTTTCTTTAATTTTTTTTCTCTCTCTCTCTCATCTTTTTTTGTATCTTTTTTTAAAGCATCTTTCTGTGTGTGTGTGTGTGTAAAAGTGGTGTAAACAAGGAGAAAGCCCTTGAGTCATAGAATTCATTTTTTTGTAGTTAGTTATAAATATAATAAATTTTCACATAAAATACAAGACTCGTTTTGATTTAATTCAAACCCTCATCAGCAACAGCTGGAATGAGGCATGAGATGGGAGAAAAAAAGTTTAAAAAATTCAACGCTGAAATTTCTTCCTTTCTCTCTGTACACTATTTCCATGTATGTGTGTGTACGAGTATCACTAATGGCTAAGAGCTTTTTCCCTTACTTTCACTTTCTCCCTCGCATGGTAACAAGAAAAAGTTCGGGTGCCTGTACTTTCTCCTAATGCTCCTCTCTCTCTCTCTCTCTCTGGTGTATGGATAATGATTTTTTGAATTTTTTAATATTTTAACGAATATTTTTCAAAAAGTATAACCCACTCTTGTCGGCAACTCGAAAACTTGAGTCACAATTGAAAAATGGGGAAATAAATTCACCTTTGTGTCTCCAAAAAAAAATTGTCAAGAAAAAGTTTTTTGGGGGAGCGACTAGGAGAATTTGGGCAAGGAATTTTAAATTTTAGTAAATAAAACATAAAAAGAAGTTCCACTAAAGAAGAGAGAGAGAGAGAGAAGAAAAGATGAAAGGGAATATGTACAGTATAAAATAGAGAGAGAGAGAGAGAGAGAGAGAGAGAGAGATAGAAAAGTGGGTGATACATACACAAAAACTATGACACAAAAGGCAGATCGGGAGTAGAGACACACATACAAGGCAGAAAAGAAGGAGAGTGAGGGTCAGTGGTAAAAAGGGAAAAAGGGGGAAGTGTGAATTTAGGTTGAAATACTTTTCACAACTTTACAAAAGCAAAAAGGAGTGAAAAAGGTGTACAATAATAATCGATTCCACTCTCTTAATCTCATCCTCCTCCTCCTTTGTCTAGTTCAAGTGACTTTTATTTAAAAAACTCAAAACTTTTTCTTAAAGTGGACCAACACAGTCCAACTGAACAAGAGTTTCAAGCCAAAAAAGAAAATGATGACAACTCATCATCATTTTTTTTTTAAAAAAAAAAAAGTTGTCTTTTGAGAGGTAGGAGACTAGTGCAGTGTAAAGACTACAGTTTGTTAATTATTTGAGTTTTTTATTTAAAAAAATTATTTTATTCAAAAGGAGGTTCCCTCACAACTTCTGGTTTGTCTTCATCATTATCCAACGCCTAAGCTCTCTCTCTCTCTCTCTCTACACTTAATTTTTTTTACATGAAAGGACTGTACAAAAAGAAAATTATTTTACCATGTCTGTCTTTTGTCTACTGAAAAGATGTTCCTTTTTTCTAGTTTTAGTGTAAAAGTATTAGAATAAAATGGAGTGGAGTAGTTTTTTTTTTGAGAGAAGATATATTTTTTTTATTTCTTTTTTCAAAAAAATATGGAGAGGAGTCAAAAGAGGGTTTTGAGGTCGAACTCTACTGAGGGATGAAGGAGGGAGAAAAGAGAAAGGAAGAAAAAGAGGAAACTCTATTAGGAATGACAATGGCTGTTGAAAAACTAAGGAGGAAGAAAAGAGAGAGAAGTAGTTTAGAAGCCAATGGATCATTATGTATGCAAAGAAAAGGGAAAGAGATGTGAATACAAGATAAATAGTTTTGGTGGTGGATATACACAAAATAAATGGCTTATGTACAGTCCTTCCATACTCCACAGTATTACATTATCTTGTACAATGATTTTCAACTCCAAGAAGAGAGAGAGAGGAAGAAGAAAAAAAACTGGGGGATTTACTATGGAAAATGTAGAAAACTAGAGCTATAGTCTCTCTGTCCTCCTGCCATAGAAGAAAAAAAAATTGAGAAGAAGAGAAAAAAAGCGCTAGCTGAGCATTCTTCTTGCCTATTTTTTATAGAATGTAGAAAGCACGTTTCATAGGCGTCTAGAGTCTTAGAAAAGAAGAAACGTTTTCTAAGGCAATGAGGCAAAGGCTATGAGTCCTTTTTTTGGGAGTGTAATACAAGTAAAAGTATAGGATTTTCTCCTCTCTCTATATATATATACATGTATTGAAATAGAAGAGAAAGAGAGAAAAAAAGCGGTCATGTTCGTCGTTGAGACGAGGACCATAGGAGAATGAAAATGGAGAGAGAAGCATTTTGGATGAGGCACGGGCACGTGGACTCTCAATCGATTTTTTCCCCATTTGAAGAAGAGAGAGAGAGAGAACACCAAAGTCACCAAAGAGGAAGGAGAACCGCCGCGGCGGCGTCGTCTTCATCCGAAAAACGTTGCCTCGTGGCAAACTTTTTTGAGGGAACAAGAGCGTCTCTCTCTCTTTCTTGGACGTATTAGTCTAACACTTAAATGGTCATATGATTCAATACCATAACAAACCATTATATATGTACTATCATCAAATTCTCTTTATTTTTCTCCTCTTTTCTTCTGGCTTAAACATTGTTTTGTCGTGTTTCCTTGTATTTTTTTTTATTTCCATACAATTTTTCTATTTCTTGATACTACAATGCCATTGCATGTAGAGAGAGAGAGAGAGAGTGGTGGCAGTGGGATAATATTTTGGAAAAAGCATTCCCCATCATAAATGAGTAGGCACATGAATTGACAGCTGTGATGAAAGACATGCAATTCCTATGTATTTATATTCTTTCATGTACACAATGCACACAATCAGATTATTTACACTGTATACTGTATACCCTCTAACTCTACAAGAGAGAGAGAGAGGACTAGAAATGTGAAAAAAAAGAAACAAAAACAAAATATTGTATTAGGATAAATGTTAAGTTTTATTTTTCTTGTTGCTTTTTTGGCTTTTGGCTTGGTACATGGCGTGTGCAAGTCACAAGTAAAACCCACATTCTCTCTCTCTCCTTCCCTTTTGTTCCCATTCTACTAAAATGAGGGGAAAGGTAGAGAGGGGAAGTAACCTCACTTTCTTTGGAACCACACACACACACACACACACTGATGTGTATACATTGTAGATTATGCATATAGAATATTAATAAGGTTTTCATATAAACAAAAACTTTCTCCACAAACTTTCCTTTTCATAATTCTAAATCTAGTCTCAGTCCTATACCACTCACCTTTTTTGGGTGTCCCCCTCCTCCACTTTTCCCCTGTTGGTGAGAAACCACACAATAAAATATGAAATTCATCTCTTTTGCTTTCTCTCGTACACAACTAAATGTATAATTACATTAGCATGTATAAATATTTCTCCATGTTCATTAACAACATAGTTTCAATCAAACCTTCATTCTATTTGTGGTCCCCCCCTCTCTCTTCATGAGGAAGGGTGTCGTGTGTACTTTAGGGGGGACTTTGAGTAACTTTCTTGGGCTTGAATTTGTACAAGGTAGTTTTTTATATGTGGAGAAAATCTTGATGGGTTTACTTCCTTTACAAAAGTTGCTGAATTTAGTTTTTTTTTTGTAAAATGTTCATTAAATTTAATACACCATTATTAGTCGTGACAATAAAATTTTGGGAGTTTTTTTTTCTCTTCAACTCTGTCTTTTGTATAGTGAGAGACATTTTTCTTTGGGGGGTACCGAAAGTCCCAAGTAAATAAAAAAAAAAGTTTGCCCCTTCCTCTTTGTTGTTTTGGGTAGTATAAAAAATGGAGATTATGATTATATTCACGCAAGTTACTGACACAGATTGACGTGGAGGTAATCAAGAAGTACATGCTTAAATTATACCCATAAGGTGCCTTCCTCACTTGCTCTTACTCTTTGTGAAATTGGAGTAGAGTCGCGTAGTACAAGAAAATGGCAATGTAATTTGTCATCTTATGGAGCCATAATTTGTCAAAAAAAACACAGGCCTTAGAATGTGACAGTACATACATGTACAAGTAGAGTAGAAAAATGGTGGTGACTTGAATACAAAATTAATTTTAAATGGAGACATACTCCACTCCTCGTGTCTATATATAGTCATGTACTTTATTTTTAACAAAAACTAAATTTAAATAACTTTAATAAATATTAAAGCCAGTGAATTTTTTTTCTCTCAATATTTTAATTCTTTACTGTACTGTATGCATGTTCAAATTTTGAAGAAATTCACAAGATTAATTTTTTCTTGAAAATAAAATTCCAGTTGAAGGTGAAACCTACATAAATGAGAAAAGATTAAATTTTATTAATGAGCTGGAATGGGGGAGGTTGAGTAAAGATAGAAAAAAACATTTTTTTTGTGCCCCACATCTATTCTTGTAACACATGAGAGAGATAAAAAACATGAAAATTAAAGACAGATTAAAAACTATACAAAAGTTGTTCTCCAAGAGAGAGAGAGAGAGAGAGAGTCAGGTCGTATTTGTAACAAAGATTAACGAGCCAGCACGAGCAAATGTGCATGTAAAAATGGAGAGAGAGAGGAAATGGAGAGTTTCTAGCCCACCTGTCGAATCTCTTGACAAAGAGAGAGAGAAACTTTTTTTTATAGTGAAGAATGATCAGGCAATGGTGGATGGACATGGAGCATAAGTTTGACTGGACTTTGACTGGACTTGTAAAGTCTGGAGAGAGAACCATTTGTGGAGTGTTGTGTCTGTATGTATATATGTATAGATATGGAGAAAAGGAAGGAGGAATATGACAAAATGAAGACTCTGAATGGACAAGCTGCCATCATCATGAAAAATTCTGTCTATGCCCATTAGATTTTATATAAGGTGAATAAAAGTTCTTTTTTAATATTCAAAAAAGCGCTCCTGGGAAATGACCATCCGTTCAACCTTCTTCTTTTTGTAAATGCCTACACTCGTAGTATAAATTAGTCCAGTACTCTCGCTTCCTCTCCTTTTATCTTCCAGAATATTTTTTCCATGGTATGCATCATGTATATAGTGTAAAAAAATACACAAAAAATATGTGGGACCAAAAAAAACATATGAAGGAAACGGTCAAAAAGTGTTTCCCTTTTCTCTCTCTCTCTCTCTCATTGACTCTAACACTTCCCAGTTGTTATTTTTTCAAGTTTTTTTTGCAGAGAACAAAAGAATTTTCTAATTATCTCCCGCACTCGTTTTGTGTGTGTGTACATACATAGTACATAACAGTGTGTTGTAGCTTTTAAATTAATCAACCATTTGTCATCATCTGCTATCACTATCTTGTTGTAGTAAAATAACTAAAGTACAAATACAAAAAATTATTTACAAATTCATCTCATAATTGTAGAAACAATTAAACTTTAAATTTTTTAAAAATTATTTATAAATACTAGTACAGGTTATAACAGTACTTTAGTAGAGAAAGAATAACAAAAAGGGAGTTGAATCAGGTTGAAAAATATTTTATAAAGATTTTCTCAACCATGACAAATCTGTGGGATGTAACATTGTAAAATACATATCATGAAGATTTTTTTAGAGATGAAAACTTTAAAAAATGGACATGTTAATAATTATTCATCTTTTATTTGTAACTTGTACGAGGGGAGATCAAAAAGTAATGATTATGATTTTTTATCTCCGTTCCTTGTAAACCGATCACCAAGATATTTT
>JAQIVZ010001093.1:0-40810 GCA_034700945.1 Arrhopalites spinosus | reverse complement strand
TCCCATATAAATACAGATTCAATAGTAAAAGAACGATCCTTTGAAAGCATGATTACATCCGTATTTGACTCCACCTTTTTTCTGGAAGATGATCCAACTGCTGGCTTCAATATAATTTTACAAGAGGTTGAAAATGACGGCTGTGTAAGGATCTTTTTACATCTAAAACTTTTTGAGTCAAAAATTTTTACTTGCATTCATTATTCAGACTAAAGATGAATTCTCTTTTTAAAAACATTACAGTTGTTGTCATGTTGTATCAATACTGCCTATATTGCACTATTAGATGGAAGTTGTTCCCTAAGATGTATGATTGCTGCCGTCACCGTCCTCGTTGTGAATGATACCCAATTTATTGTAGATCCATCTGTAGCTCAAATTAAGCAAGGTTACCAAGTTATGGCCACTTTTGCTCTAACCAATGATGATGAAATCTCTCTCTGCCATCAAAAAGGTAGAGCTTCCCCAATTGTTCTCCTACAATGTTTTAAAGTAGCCAAACTTGCTGCTAGTGAAATTTTTAAATTTTATTATCTTCTTATGAAACGAAAATACTTGAAATAATTTTTTTAATATAGAGTAAACACAGAAGTTATTTTGTAATAATAATTTATTGATTGTTGTCATATAACATCATATTCGTACATTATTTGATTGAGACATGTAAGCATTTTTTGCACAAAAACAAACTATTTGTTAAACATACAGACATTATAATATATAATTTATAAGTATATACTCTCTCACTTTTCTACCCTTGTCTTCAGTCAATGAAGTACCCTAATTCTTGGTAGTGTGTAGATTTGTGTAAGCGTATCAGTTTCCACCATTGTCTTCCTGTGTAGCAAAGGGAACTTTTTTTTTTGTTTTTTGTCCTTTGTTTATATTTTCATACATGTCATGTATGTAGTAATTAAATACGTAGAATAGGGTCACAACAGAAGTACATATTTAAATATATATCTTCAAGCTTATTTAACAGGTCATAAGTTTAAACAGCCAGATTGGCAATTTAGCAAAATTGTCATGAAAAAGATTATCTTAAAGTTAATAGTGTTAATACTACATTGTAACTTAAAAATGTTGATAGGTACCGTGAATCTGTGAATTGTAGCTTGAATATTTTTTTTTCTAATGAATGTCAAAGGGTAGGGAAAAGTCAAATGTTTGTACAACATTTTTCATAATTGTTTTAACTGGTCGAACTGAAAGTGCTTTGCTATGATATGCAACAATAAGAATACAAAGACATTGTTAAAACCAGCATTCATACATTTCTCATTGTAGGTTCTTGCCCGCATATGACATGATAGACACGTCATATCGAATTAGAATGGGGGTTTATATTGAAAATCAAAGTTATCATAGTCACAGCAATTAATCTTCTGGACTTGTGTTTACAGATATCTTAATTACATATTACTTATACATGGGTACATTCAAAATAATGATTTGTTAGCTGTGAACTTAGAAATTTGTACAAAATAATTCATCATCATCGATATAAAAATATTGCATATATTATATACCCACAAACATTTAAATCTGCATTCAAAGTGGAGCTCATTTATATTGTTAACGCTGAATTTATGTCCGACTGACCAAATACAGATCTGAAACTATATTTTGGGAATTTAAAATAATTATCAAGTAAAAGCATAAAACAGGATACAAATTTATTTAGAATATAAGTACACAAGTAGTATCAGTATTTACGACAGCACAATATATTTTAAACGTTTTTTTTCACATTTTATAGTTTAAAAAATTATCAATCATATACATCAACAATATACATACACATGTTATGTATTTATTTTTTTAACCCTGTCATTCCAGATCAAGAATCATGTCTCTTTTTTTGGACTTGATTTTGGAGCAATCATGAATACAATATAATTATAATGACTTATTATTTTTTGTGTGAAATTTAATTTAATATTTATAGAGTCACTCTCACAAAAACTGTCATATGTCCTAAATTAACTTTGACATTCATACTCATTCCTCTGTCCTCTGTATTTTTGGCGACAAGAACAAACAATACATTACATACTTTTATATGTAGTATATACCTATATTAATTTAGGTACCATTGTTTTTTTTTGAGTCAGCTTCTTAAATTGTACCTTGGTTTGCTTTTTCTAATATTTCTCATTTCAGCCCTTTTATCCTGGCTGTCCATAGTGAGAATACTAAGATCACAAATTGACTTCCGCCTTACCAATCTCGCTCTGCCTCCTTATAACCATTGTCTGTAGGGAATCAAAAAAAAACAAAATGTCAGAAAGAAATTTAAATCTCAATTAAATTTATTTTTAATCTACATAAAGTTAATCAAACAAATGCGTAAATACTATACATTGAATGACTGAGCCCTTAATCATAATGCATTCTAAAATTCTTATTTTATTCAGTGTCAAAGTATTTATACTCATTATGTACGTACGTAGAGAGCTTTCTCTAAAAGAGGAGGGAGGGGGGACTTTCTATTCGAAAATAGTTTTCACTATGGAACTTTCTACTTGACAATGCTATGTATTTAACATACATAGTCAAAAATAATAATATGTATACCATATACAAGTACAAGTATGTACTACGTTAGACGATAGACAAGACTTGGAGGGTGAAAGTTTTTGAATGAATGTCGTCAAATAATGAAGAGAAAGTTGAATAGAGAGAGAGAGGGAGAGAGAGAGAGAGAGAGAGAGAGAGGAAAAGTTGAACTACAATGACTGGAATGATGATAGCCAAATGACCTGTTTCTCACCAAAAATTCTTGAGACTTTCTTCATCTTTCCCACTGCCTCTACTCAAAGACTCAAGACTCTCACCTTCTTGCCTGTTTCAATTTTTTTGGAGTATGTTTGTAAAAGTTTATCATGTGTGGAGTGTAACATTTTAGAAGGAGAGAAACCTTGGACCATGATGATCACGAACAAGATGGTTCATTGTCGACTCTCTCAGTTGTAACTCATGATCATGTGGATAGATCCGGATTTTTTTCCTGTCTCTAGCCTTGGGTCGTGACTACATTTATTGAGGATGAGACTGGAAGCATATTGTGTGTCTTGTCGAGAATTCCAGAATTTTCTATCTTGAGGGGTCTAAAGAAGCATTTGTATTCTGGGACTATAGAGAGAGAGAAGGATTTTTGTTGAAAGGGCGTGTGAAATGAAGAGGAAGAGCTTTTTCCACCAGCTGAGCAAGAAAAATAAAAAGTCCAGACAAGTGAACACAAAAGCAAGTCGACTACAGGCTAAGTGTCATCCATGACGAACTTTTACTAATACTCCATGATGGTGTATGGGATCAAAAAATATATATAATATTTTCAACAAGTGAGGAAATCCTCAAATAAATTCAAAGGTTTTTTGTAACCATCTTCACTCCAGCCTCAAAATCTCAACTTTGTTTGGTGGAGTAAAACTCAGAGAGTATTTTTCCTCTACATTAATCATTCAAAAAAATGTAAATTTTCACTACCTTTTATATTGTCATTCCACCCTTCCAAGCCCATTAATTTTTACCAAAAAAAAGAGATATAAATCTTTTGACCATCACAATTGCCTCGCATAAATCTATCATCTGAGATTTCTATTATTACAAGGGAAAGAGAGTATTTTTTTATTGTTATCTTTTTTAACTTGAACATTAAAGAGTCTCTATAGAGTTGTAGGCTGATCAATAGTCCTACTGGGTCTATCAACTATGGGGAGACTATATTTTTAATAAACTTTCTCCAGTTTGGTAATGCATAATAATGAGGGTGAGAGGGATGAGGATGAGGCGGATGTTAGTAAGACAAATGTAAGTAGTTACCGCCGACATACTAGTTGGAGCACAAGAATAGTCTCCTCTAGTGTAGGATCCATCTCCTTGACAGTACTGACGACAAAACTTTCTCCGAAGGACGGAGATGACCTCTCCATTACAGAAACAGAAGAGAAGTGATACACACAAACCCTGTTGATTACAAAAAAGAGAAATCAATTAATAATCAAATTTATTTATTTTCTTAAAGAGATCGTTTTACCTGTAGGGAGGATGATATGGCTGCAATATATTCATAAACCATTTCTCCATCCGATCCTGGCTTGGGCTGTGTAGTAAAATAATAAAAAATTATTATTTAAGAATATCTATGTAGTAAATAGTTAAAATAGTCACAATTTAATTTTAAACTCACCTTGAACGGTGTCAAAAAATAATGTAAACCTAGAAGGGGGATTAAGATTAATGTTGCTCTCGCTGCCTATTATTTGTAGAAAAAAATAAAAGAAAATATTCTCAAGAAACATTACAATAATATTAATATTAATTAATAAATTTAATTTAGAAAGCTATAAATTAACTAGACATCGAATCACAATTAGATGTGTGATTGCAAGAAAAGATTATTTACAAATTTTACCTTCCCTGTAGCATTGGTTCAAATGAAAGAAACATGAAACAAAAAAATATGATGCACTTAAGTATTTATTATGAAATTTTTGATCATTTTTGTGTTACTGGGCTATGAATAGAATTTATTTTGTCATTTTTATGAAAATTTATTGTACTTACTGAGAGCATTCTGACTATCAGAAGAGTTAGAATCTCTCCTGGTGTACGCTGATTGTTGAGTTCTTCTATTATCATTTAATTTTGTTAAGAGAACTCGTAGAATATTAATTACTGTAATAAAAAATAAAGTCAGTTTAAAATTCAAAATTAAACAATTTAAAATGTAGTAAATTGATAACTTACAAAATGCTAAGCTGAGGGCAAGACAAACAAAGACAGGAACGATTAAAAATATGCTCCATTTTGATTCATTTAACCAACACCTAGATAATGATGTAAAATTAAATTAATTAATATCCAATATTAATTTAAAAAATTAAATCATAAATAGTAAACATACACATCATCTTCAGTATTAACAGAGAGTCGAAATCCAGTGTACAAAGTAAGGGGAATTGTTGGCCCAAGCCAACCAAAAATATAGAACCCTTTGAGTAATTTTGATTCTGCTCGAGTGAAAGCGAATACAAGGAGTGTGTGTAGATAAAGTCCCTCACAAAACATCCAGAAGTAGTTGGCAATCTGTACAATCAAAATAAATATTCAATTTTAATCCAGCTTTTATTTTAAATATGTCCATGAATAATTGAAAAAGGTGATCATCATGTTTACCATAAAATAATGAACGAAGACATGAAGAGTGATACACCAAATCTGTCAAATATTAGAAGAAACAATTAATTGATTTTGATTACGTATTTATATGGTCACACACTCATAGCTATTAATTATTTTCATTATACATAATTCATAATTTAATGGTTTGTGACTAGAACAAAACGATTGTGACAAGGACGAGTCTTCAATAATAGCACTTGATTATTCTATTTATTCCTAGTCTGTTTAGTTTAAACAGCTTTGTGGTTCCTTTGGAGTTCCATTATATAAAACATTGTAAAGTATTCACAAGGGTACATATATGTGGGCATATGAGAGATCTAAAATGGAAAAATTATCATACTCTTCAGTTTCTACGTAAAAAAAGATATGGCGTCACCCCCATTTTTTCAAAAGACTGTTCACAGAGAGAAATTTCACATTTTTAGAGATGGGAGAAAGAATTTGTTATTGTCTCTGCTTTCTCCATTCCTTGTATATTGGGGACTCTTTTGAAATAAACTTTGTAAATAAAAGAATGTGTAAAGTACGAGCTGTTCTTATGTGCAGCGGCTGTTGCATTCTCTCTCTCTCTCTCTCTCTCTCTTACTGACTGTGTCTGTTTTTGTAAGGACTAAGAACGATATTATTTGAGTGATTCTCTGAGGACAAGACTAAAATAGTTGTGCCTAAATGAATAGATTCAAAGGGACGTGACATGTTGACGTTCCATTCAAGACAAAAAAAAATCCACACCATTTTTTTTAACAATCTACACAATTTCCAAGTCACACACCACTCCTCCTACTCACACATCATTCCTGAAATTGTCTCCCGCACTGTTTTCTCCCTTTGGTGTGGAGAGAATCAAAAGGAATTGGGAGCTTTTCTTTTTTTTCTCTCTCCTTGTACAATCAATTTTACTTTGTCGTCACATACTCAAATCAAAAATAAAGTGGCACGCAATTTATTCTAGAGGCCACAATCACAACTAAAGTGAAGAGAATAAAGTTTAATTTATAATGGATCAAAACTTACTTGATTGGCTTCGAGTATTTCAGGATTGTTGATGACGGCACGATACCAAAGGAGCCACAGAGTATTGTTTATTATAAATGACACAAAGAGATGTTTGTGGATACGAACACGGGTGCACTGTATTATTCTACAATAATTACATTTAATTATTATTTTAAAAAAAATTTCTATGTAATATTAATTAAAATTACACTTTAACAATTTAAATCTTTACAATTCAATTTAAAAATAAAAATACAAAATAATTGTTTTGATGTAAATTTTCCTATCTCAACAGATCATTATATAATTTAATATGGAGACAAAAGTAATTCCATAAAAAAAAGAAACAACCGGAAGAGCCTAATTAAAATGCATAATAATTTTATAAATGGAGGGTGAACGTACCGAAATGAGCAGAAGATGATGAGGGAGATGATAAGAGCGCAGAGGGACAAAGTGTAGCCAACTTCATATATTGTGTTTACAACCTGGCGCATCTAAAAAAAGAGAAAAAAAAAGTTGACTCATTTAGTCACCACATAATCATGTCAAAGTGTAGAGCATTTCATGGCCATTTTCAAGAAAAGAGAGAGCGTTCTGGGAGTACTTCCGTTTTCTAAAACTTTCAATTTGTTTTCTTCCTTTCATTGTCCTTGTACACACACTCTTTCTCTCTCCACTGTACTCTGTACTTTCACTACTTTCTCCATTCACCAAAGTTAAAATGACTAAACCGTCTTTGTCCTTTTTTTAGTCTTAAACAAGTCAACTATTATAAAATAGGCGGTTCTCTTTTTATGTGTGGTTAGAGATATTACAGGTACACACACAAAGAAAATCTTCTTTTTTTTGTACGACTTGTTCATCTTTCCTAAAAAAAATCTTCCTCCTCCTTTCTAAAAGATAAAGAAGCAATAACACTGCTGGATTCTTTTTATGAAACTTCCCTACATTTCATATCTTTTTACAAATAGTACAGTGTATGGTACATACACTGTACCATTCAGTGTATGAGACCTATTTTTGTCTTGGCTCCAATTTCTTGATCATTTGTAATTTTCTTGTGTGTGTGTACAGATACAATTATTTTATTTCCAAAAAAAAGAGAAAAGATTTTCAAATGTTTTTTCATGGAGGACAGAAAATTTTATAGGATGACAGGATTTAATTTAATTGAAAACTTTTTTATTTCTCTAGATATTCTTTATTCACCACAAGAAAAAAAGAACAAAGGATAATATACATGGAGATAATTAGGATTTGGTGACGTAAATTACAAAAAAACCACATCCCCCACATTGTACAGAGTAAGTCTCAATTTCAAGCAAGGCAAGAGAGAGAGAGAGACTAGTAACTCATGAAGAAAGAACTCGTAATAATACGTAATGAGAGAGAAAAAAAGAAAAAAAGTTTTATTGTGGGTTTGCTAAAATAAAAAATTACTATCTAGTCTCTTACACACAACTACAATGGGGTCTGGTAGTGTGTAGTAGTGTATCTAGAGCTGGAGATAGTAGAACATGGAACCAAATACATTTTTTTGGGAGAGAATAGACTAGAGATGTAGAGTGTGAGTTGGGACGAGTGAATCGTGTGATTTCATGTTCATATTACCTCCACTAAAACCATTTGCTTTATTGCTCACACACTACAAGAGAGAGAGAGTCTCTCTCCCATCTTGTCTCTCTCATGGAATGAAAATACATTTTACTTTCTCTTTCTTCTTTATTGTGTCTACGCGTCTCCACTTTCTTTGTGCGTCTTTGCATTTAAAAAAAGAAGAGAAGAATCTCAACTTAAATTCTTTTCTATTGATTAAGCTTTACTATTTTTTTTATTGTGTTGTGGTCAGTTAAACTTTCTTCTTCTTTTTTTGACTTGATGAAATTGAGTTGAAAAAATTGAGTCGTAATCTTAAAAACTTTCATTTTGTGCTGTCTACTCCCTACAGTGTCAAAAAATTTTGTGTTGTTGAAATTGTAAGAAGAAATTTTTGGAATTTGTTTGAAAATATCTTTGTAGAATTGTGTAAATAGAATAGATGTACCTACGTACTATAATTCTTTGATTACAAGTAAAAGGATTTTCATTTTAATGCGTCTACATTTTATTTGCTCATGAATCTTAAGCCACAGACTTAAACTTGGTGGTTTGTGGTATGTCTAGTAAAATGGTTAACGTGGTACAAATAAAGAGAGGGGGGCTAACATGGAAATGAAAGCTTTTCTCTTTACAAAATCATTACAAAAAGCCTATTACAACATTTGAACTTGATCCCATGTGTCATTCTAAAGGGTGGAACTGAATCACTTCCATAAATTAGCCAAAAGGAAGAGCTTTCTCTCTCTCTCTCTCTACAAATTTCAAAGTGGGTGGAGAAAGTCAGCAAGACTTTATGTGTCTCTTTAGCTCTTACTTTCTTTTTCAGGCTTTGAGGAGATGAAATGAAAAGAAGCAACTCTTTTTTTTTTAAAAAAAAAAAACATTTCTTCCCCATAAAATATCCCTTAAATGGCTATATATACTACAGAAAGGGAATCACAACACAAAAAGAGTTGCCTGCACACACACACACACACACACACATGAATTTTATATGAAATGAGGGGGAATATTCTAGACAAGTTGAAATGAATTCAATGAAAATGTTGAGGCAGATAGGAAAGGATGAGGAAGAAGATGGGGGGGGGCATTTTGTATGGCTTACTTACAGCGAGGTCGACTAAATTGACGCAAGTTGTATAATTGGACCATGTTCTATTCGATTCGGGATGACGGAACCATGATCCATCGTCAAGACATTCTTTGTACGCCATCCCTGTAATTGAGATGTAAAGTCAGTTTAGTGGCTTCTATTTCTACTTATTCTCTCTTTTTTTTAAAAAAAGGAATTAAATAAAAATGAAATTTAATATTATATTAGTCAATTAAATTTTAAAAAAATTACAATTGTTTTAAAATGATATATAAATTAAAATTACTTGTAAAATTAAATGTACAATTAAAATTTGAATTAATTTTAGCTAAATCAAACTAAAAAAAATAAAAGTGGCTTAAACTGACTGTTTGGATCGAATCCCGTCACAAAATGGGGACAGCGAGCATAGGCATTGGATCCGGCTGGAGTTTCCTCCCAACAAACCCACGAATCCCATATTTTAGGGCAAAAAAGTCCTGTAAAAAAATAAATTAATAAGAGTGGATCAAACTGTCCATGAATTAATCTCTGTCATTACAATCCATGTGAAAATTTTTTGTAACAAAATACTTATGATGAAACGGAACAGGCGAAGGAGGGAGGGGAAAAAATTTCAAAGATGGAGGAAAAAAATATTAACCAGAAAAAAAATCACAAAATCTTTTTTGTACGTCAAATTGGCCAATTTACCAAGGAAAAAATGACAAGCAATAAATTATAATGAAAAAGTGATTTTTTTCAGTCTCAAGACTTTTTGATAGTCTACACATCTAACAATAGTACCTTTAACAAAGTGAAGTATAATTATTTACTAATTTTTCAACGTAGTTTAAACTATTTGAATTTTAAAAATATTATTATTAACTTAATTTTTAGAATTTTTTTTCCCAGACACGCCATAATAAAATGTTTCATAAGTAGAGTGTTTGTGGAGTTGCAGTAAGGATAAGCGGTGGACAAAATCATTGAGGGAGAAAAGCTTTCACTGTTTTCTCTTTGAGAATAAGAAAGGAGAAAGGAGAAAGCATGCTGAGTATAAGTGAAAGGGAAAAGATATTTCCTTGCCACCTGTTACACATTTCTCCCCATTACTTTCTCCTCTTTCTCTTTCTCCAAGACGCCCAACTAAGGAGCCTGATGCTTCAAATTTGTCTCTATAAGAAATAAAGATTGTGGAGAATGTGTCATCAGTGAGCTGAATTTGAGAATCATCTTCCTTCAAAAACGTTCCATCAAATAGATAAAAGAAGATGCACAGTCAAAAATCAACAGTGTTGCAACACAGTCTCATACATACAACTCCCGTTTTCCTCATCTTCAACTTTTTCCTTTTTTCCATTTCAAAAGAATTGGGAGGATGATTTAGCATTTGAATAAAGTTTTTTTTTGCTGTGTCAGAAAATTGGTCATATTCAACTCGTACCACTAGGCTAAAGCTACGACGAGAATTTTCTTTTGTTGAGTGAATTTCATTCATTTTTTTTAAATTACATACAATTCACCACAATCATTCATGTGATGATTGAAGTTTTTTTATTATTGAGATTTGAGAGAATTTTCTTGTCATTCAAGTAGAAAAAAACATTTTAACATCTCTCTCTCTCTTAATTTGTTTGGCTTTGACTTTGTAATGTAAAGAGTTGGCCTAGAATAATATTTGGGGTTGTAGAAGCTCTCTCAATGTTAGAAAAAAATGGACAAGATAAGCCAAAATAAGTGAACATGTTGTTGACAAAGGAACATGAAATCAAGAGGACGAAATGGAAGGGATGGGATGGAAGCCAAGAAAAGCATTTTAATGCCATTTCTCTTGCATCGTCTCCATCATTTCAATGATCTCTCCACGTGGTGAACTTTGTCTTTTCTCTCTCTCTCTTTTTGTCAATTGAGAAAATACGCATGGTTTTGTATAACCGGATTAAATTTCACAATGAAAAATGTCTACCTTGACCATCATCTAGCCAATGAATTTTTTAAAAAAAGTGAAAGTATAAAATGTAGAAAAAATCTCTTTTTAATTTTTAATGACCCGACTTGGAGAAATAGAAGGGGGGCTAATGACTCATAAATAAGAGAAAAATAATTGGAGAAAGTAGAAAAACAATATTACTCTCGTCATTATCACATATCTGTAGTTCTCCATTGTTAGTCAACTTTCTACCAAAAATTTTGGTGGCAGGTGTGTTCAAGTGTGTGTAGCTTGTAGCTAGACTTTTTAGCAGGGCCATATTATAATTCATGAGTTTTTTTTCATAAGTACGAAAAAAGCAACAGGAGGGGAACTGGAGTTGAACTTGGACTTCTAGTTGAGTACGATTCATTTTCTCCTTTCTCCATTTGCTTTTCGTGTTGTGTACACAGCCCATGATTTGTACCATACGGTGTAGACTGTAGTTGTACACACATTATTTAATTTTTAAGTGCTCTCTTTGTCTGATTATTGAGAAAAATTTTAATTTTAGGCTCCACGTATTTTTTATACACAAATTCCTTTTTTTATCCGGATTCTCAACCTTCCCGGGGGGTGCTCTCTGTACAGATATATGTGAGAGAGTGAGTGTATATGTGTTGACTGAAGAGTTTGGCAAATTTCTAAATTCCTTGACATTTGACGAGACACGCATACTGAGGGAATGTGTGTAGAAGTAGAGGAAAAGAAGAAGAAAATGGGGAGTAAAGATAATGTCATGAAATACCATTGAAATTTCATTTTGATGGTAAAATGTACGAGTTGGAAAATATTTCGAGTGTTTTTGTACAAAAAATAGGAAAAATCAAAGTGTGATTTCTGATTTCCCTGCTCAGAAAATTTCTAGGACAAGACACTGGAAAAGATCACGAGTCAAGTTTGGTATTTTGCAAAGAGAGAGAGAGAGAGAGAAAGTTGTGTGGAGGTTTGTCCTTGTGTGTGCAGGTGGTGGAAACTTTGATGTTTGTACAATATCAGGGGAGGAAGAAGAAAGGGAGAGTATGTGTACGTATGTGGTGGAATCCATGGAATCATATTGATTAAAACCAAGTTTCAAAATGACACTAAATCCAATCCTAAGCCTCTTCCCTTTTACCCTTCCTCATGTTTCTATTTTAATACTCATCCTCATCCTCCATGCCGAGTCCTCCTTACCTTATTTTTTACTCGTGTATAACTACTACTACACAATTTGAGCCACGTGTGTGTGTTCTCTCTGTCTTTTCCCCCTCTCTTTTCTATTGGAAAACTTTTCCGATTTTCTCATTCCCCCCTTTAAGCTCCACCAGGTTTCATTTCCGGCAAGGGGGTAAGCTAAACCCCGCCGCCCGCCGTCTGCTGTCTCCCATTTAGAACAATGTTATTTTGTACTCCTCACCATAGACTTACAAGGGTTGTAAAAGTAAAGATGAAGGGACAATGCAAGACAAAGCCCAAGTTGTTGTTGTCGTGACTTTTAACTCTTAAATATGAATTTCACTCCAATTACTTATTACATACTTTCTCCCTCCAATTTGAGGCTTTGCGTGAGACCAACAAGGAGAAAATCAAAGCCACAACAATTTTTGTCTTGGTTCTTGATTTCTAAAGAGAAAAAGCAACAAGAAAAAAAAGTTTTCCTCTTTTGACATTGGCAAAAAACTTTTGTATCAATGAGGAGAAAGTATGTGACAAACTTGATTCTTTTGCTTATCCATCATTTGTTTTGCTTGAGAGAGAGAGAGAGAGAGAGAGAAAGTAAGAGAAAACAAAACTTTTTAGCCAGGAAATCATTGACGCGTTGGAGAAAGTTATATGATGAAATATTTCCCAAAAGATTTCTTAATCTAATTTAGCTCCTTCCTTCGTAATATAATACTAAGACAAAGTTTTTTTTTCTATATAAAAAATAATTGTTGTCAAATTCATAAAATTATTTAATAAACTGTCTGAGAATTTATAAAACTTTTAAATTCTCGCCCTCCCCCTCCATCCACTCAATCCTCAGAAAGAGAAAAGAAAAAAGAGATAAAAAAGGCCAAGTTGAAAAAGAATCAAAGTAAAAGTGAGTTGAAGAATTTAGGAACCAAAGTAAATACACATAAAAGAAACTTGTACCTTTAACACTAACAGAGTTACTATATTTTGGATCTCCTAATCTTTTGACGACCCCTAAAAAAATAGTGTTTATACACTCTCTACTCCTAGTCCTCCTAGTCCTATGTCTGTGGACTCACGTGGTGGTGGTCCGTGGTTCTCGTAGAAAAAACACCTCAAAAAAAAGTTGAAGAAAAAGAAAAGCCGTCTCTTGGTCAGCTGGAACTTCCTTTTCTTCTATTTTTTTAGTGCAGTCAAGTAAGAGTAAAAACCACTTGCTTTATTTTTTTATATCATCTGCGACGAACGATCAAATGGACCGATTGGTGGAGCGTTAAATACTTTTAGCTCAAATGCTGATCTCCACTTTACTTTTCCTTTTTTTTCTTCTGACTCTGTATCTGTAGTACTAGTATGTATAGCCTCCATTTTTTAAGCTCTATATTTGTAGAATTATGGTATAGCCCATACAATGAACAATTTTTTTTTCTACACAGTAGCTTATCATCAGTTGTACTATACAACTCCCAAAGAGTTATGTAGGTAACAGCTGCATTCGTCCCAATTCTTTCATGTACAGAACAGACACAAAAAATAGAAGAGAACGATAAAATGCATTGATCGATCATACTTTTTTGTACAAAAAAAATTGCTAGATATTTTTTTATACTGAAATTATATTACATATAATCCCATTTTTTAAGAACTTTTTTTTTATACAAAAAAAGACTCAAAATATAAGTATCTGTTCTGTACTACTTATAAATTTATATGTGTACAGACAGATACATATAAAATGAAAATCTTTTAGAGGAAAATCTGCAATAAATATTTTTTGGAGTAGAAAGGCTCAAAAAATAAAATGATATAAATTGAGTGACGTCATCAAAACGAAATGGGGAAATTATACCAATTTTTTGTTGCATAAAAAGTCACAGAGTCGTCAAGATAAAGGAAGAAAATAGTTGTTATCAGTAGAGACTAGAGAGATTTCCTTGAATAATTTGTCTGATTGTGATTTGTGATAAGTAAAAAAATTTTTTTTGGTCTTAGGAGCTAGCCGTGAAATAAAGTAGATTACATATAAAAATATGTAGCATCTTGATTGTGCATCCATTATCTGTATCTTTTTTTTGATGTGTGTGAATTGTGAAATATCTGTACAGTGTACATATAGTAGATGAATATAGACAAAATCTAGTGGGAGGACAATCCATGTAATTTATGAAGCATGGAGATGCAGAATTTCTTTTTAAAACGTGGGACGAATCAAATCAAATCTTCCAACGCCTAAAAATAAGAATAAGATCCTTTATTCCTCGCCAACTTTCATTACCTTTTTTTAAACTTCTTCCACATATTGGATTATACGCAAGGCAGGCAGAGAGAGAGAGATGTAGGCATAAAAATAATGACTCCAACTATTTGACTTCCTGTGGCTTCCTCTCTCTCTCTCTCTCTGAAGGTAAAGTAAAGAGAGAAATATATTCTTGGAAAAAATGTCGAGGAGCAGCTGACGTTAAAAAAACTTTTACTTTTTTTACGCACATTCATGAAATGCATTACACTTTTTTTAAAACTTTAAAGTTTCTGTGAATACTTGCATTGAGAAAATGATTTGATTATTCAAAAGATAAGAAAAGCTGTTATAAAAATATTTTGATATTTAATTTCAAGGGTCAAAGCAATTTTCAGCTGTTGTGTCTAACGTCGTATATCATTACATGAACACTGGGTACAGTACAGTACATGATTTTATTATCATTATGTACAAGAGATGAGAGATCAATTAATTTATTCTCAGTGTCAAAATTATCACAATTTTTTTTAATGTTCTACTTCATCTTGTAAAAAATTGGGGACGAGTTCAGCATCCACACAAAAAACCAGAAAAGAGAGAGAGAGAGAGATGTGAACCCAAACAGAAATAATTTGTAATGCTAACGCTTCAAACTGCTTTTTTTACAGCCAATTATTTATGGCAGAGTATCGTAAATAAATGGAAAGTCTATTCTTATCAGAATAGTTATACAAAAAAATACAACAAAAAAAGTGGTACAAAAACAAAAAAGTTTTTATTTTATAAAAATAAAATATATGGTAATCATACTTTAAAAAATGGAAAAGAATTAATTTTATTGAAAAACTATTTTGAATTTCAAATTGAAATTAATCAAAGGGAAAATAAGGAAAAAAAGTTTGTGTGGGTTTGAAGTTAAAAAATTTATTTACTTTTAGTTCTCCAGTCTCTCCTCTCCATCCATATCACCTTTTTTTTCTTGTATTCAATTGTAACAGACAGTCAGAATGGATGGAGGAGATGTTGAATAGTGAATCATTTCAATCAAATAGATTGCAAAAATCTTGGAGTAACAACAAGACAGATAAGACTTTCTTATTCTTTCTCTCCTCTGGATTATTTCCAAGTCAAAGTATCCCTAAAACTTGAAGGAATTGTACACTAAATGGCAACTTGTTTTCTCCAAAAAAGGAGAGAAGAGAAAAGAGGGGGGGGGGGGAGAGAAAACGTTTTTGGTTTCCCTTACAATTGAGTACATATTAGGGAAAGTAGACCAACAAAAAAAAGACTCTCCCCTTTTCCAGCCAACAACCAACAGGTTACACTCTGATTGGACTTTTTTCCGATTTTTTCTGTCTGTCGTCTTTCCTTTTTTCCCTTCTGGCTGTGTTGGCTTTATAAAAGAATTCTAAATATGTTGATAGTTTGGCACGAGTCTTGTATAAGTTTTCAAACAAGGAGAATACACGGGATGGTAATGTAGAGGAGGAGGAGTGAGGGTTTGTATAATAGAATACTTAATGTTTTGGTTTCCAATAAAATACACTGTACTCTCTCTCTCTCTCTCTTTCTCTCATCTCCTTCAAACTTTGTTGTTCTCTCTACATTAGTTACCTTACAGTTACACTCAGTCAAAGTCGTGTCTTATCACATGTCGTCTACCTTCCAGCCTCTTCAACTTGACAAACTTTTTTTTTGAACATTTTCCATGACATGTCTCCAACCCATTAAATCAATTTTTAACATTGTGTGTGTACACAACTCAAAACATTGAAATGAAGCAAGGCAAAAATGAAAGGGAGGTGGGGGGAAATGACGACAGAAATTTGACTGTACATTTTTCAATATTGACGGCTGTACGAGTATCTCCAGTTCTCAGTTCGACACGTGAAGAGGAAGGAAGGGAGGGCGACATTGCATAAAACTGACAAACACAGAAGAGTTTTTATAAATTGCAAGAAGGTGTTTGCATATTTGCCAAAATGTGGGCTAGAGTGAGAGTCGTGCTCAACGTCCATTGAATATTAAGCAAAAGGAAGAAGAGAGAAAAAGAGGGGAAGGGTAATAGTTTTAATTCATGCCAATGTATTCATTTCCATTTATTTATTTTGTCTCATTTTCACTTTGTGTCCATGAGTAAATAAAATGAAGGAGAAAAACAGAGCAAAAAAAAATTTAATTAAGAGTATCAAACATTTTCACATGGACGTTTGACATTTTGTTTCATCTCTTTAAATTAGAAAAATATATACGGCCATTCTTTCGGCTTCAAACTTTTACAAAAGACAAATGTAGTACAAAGTAAAAAAATAAGAAAAAAACCAGCTGTAAAAGAAACATCATCTCCTTGTCATTCTCCATATGCACAATCTATTTTTTCTTGACAAGAGAGAGAGAGAGACAGGGGCAACATTTAAAATTTTACACATTGAATTGTGTTGAAAGTGTACAGTTTGACCTTTCACAATCAGTTTACAGTTTTCTACTCTTGAAGTTTTGGCGTCTTGTCATGGAGTATGGGCAGGGGATAATATTGTCTGGGTTAGGACGAGAAGTAGCTGGTGACTGCCATGGTTTCTGGAATGGTTCTCCGAGTAGAGTGTGTGGTATGTGTGGCACACAAGATGAATGAGTAGATAATAGAATAAAAAACTGTTTAGAGAGAGAGAGAGAGAGGCGGTAGGACGTGAAAGGGGGGGGGGGAAGAGTTTTAAAAAAGAAAGAACTATGGGACCAAGAGTCAGTTCGACAGGGTTTAAAATGAATAGAGATTTTTTTTCTCTCTTTTTTTACTTTGTCGCTCCTCTTTTTTTTAATACATTGCATCACAAATCGCAATCACATAGAACGACAGAGGAATGAATCCCTGGCGAAAGAGCTTTTTTCTTAAAGGCATGTAGAGCATATCTGTACGTACGTACTCTCCTACACAACTCACTTTGTATGCCTCACACGTCCACATTTTCACCCACATTCACTTTTATGGTTGGTGAGTTGTGAGCTAGTTTTTTTTTAAAAAAAGAGGGAGAAAACTTGTGGAAGAATCTTATGGTAAACTCAAAGGCGGATCCATTTTTTAAAAAAAAACAGTTTCATGTCAAATATATATTGTAACTGTGTATTAGGTACATATATATTTGTACAGATATAATTTTCTGAGAAAAAATTACGTGTAGAATACTTATATGCTCTATATGCACACCATTACAGATATTCTTGTCACTGAATTTTGACTGTATAGGCGAGAACATTCCATCCATATTAATTTTGATGGACGTAACATTTAAATTTGTAGTTTTTTAAAAAAAGAACATGTTGAGCTTAATACAGAGACCAAACTCCCCACTTCTCTTCATTTTTCCTTGACTCAGGTTGTTCATGTCAATATTCATCAAATTATAAATTATTATTGAAATTTATGGAAAGTTTATCTCTCTCTCTCTCTCTCTCTCTCTTAGATGAAAATGACACCAATGTGTGTTACATACAAGAAAAAATAGACGATAAATTTGGATGACTAAAAGCCAGAAAGGAATGTTTGAAGATTCATCGAAATTTAATATTTATAGAAACAAAGCATTATTGTGAGCCTACTCTGTTCAAAAAAAATCTCTACCCTAAACCCTAGTGTACTATTATCTCTCTCTCTCTCTTTGTATTAGAGCGTGTGTGACTTGTAGTGTTTTGAGTATTAAAAAAAGAGGACGAAGGAAGGAGATTCTTTTGATAAAAGTGCATCTGGGAATTGCTCAAGAGCTCATGAATTCTTGAATGGCATTTATACGGCAAGTTTAATAATATCTTTAGTATTATATTCTTCTTTTTTTTCACTTTGCTCACACAATTCCCCCCACCCCTCAAGCTACTCAAGCTTTACTGTACAGCAAAAGGAGAGATAATAGTCGATTTTGCAATTCATTGTACTTGGGGAATGTTAAGAGAGAGAGAGAGAGATGGAGAAGAATGGGAGTTACATTAATATTAATATGGAAACGAGAGAAAGATGAAACTATCCATAGGGAAAAACTCGAGCAATTTCTCTCCTCCTCCTTCAAAAAACATCATTAAAAAAATGACATGAAAAAGTGAAAGCACGAGAATGGAAATGGTCTCTCGTAAGAGTCAGAGTAGAAAAAAAAGAAAAGGTTTTTTTCTTTGGGTGAAAGGAGCAGGTAAAATTTTATTTCAATTATGTTTTTTTTATTATTAGACTTACCTGGTCTCGTTGACGAGTTGGATTGGTTTTGGTAGCAAAGGATTTCTTCTTGGCTAATAGTCGTCTCAAGATCTGTCTGATTCAAGCTCTCAGTCGTCGTCATCTCCATAGCATCTCCCAAAATATTACAATTCAAATCCCCCTCAATCTACTAAAATTCTTTTTTGTCTTTTTTCAAAAGAGGCTAGTGGCTAGTAGATAACTGATAAATGACAGTGTAGGACAAAACAGTTTGGATTTCCGGTCAACTTTGACTCTTTTGTTTTATTTTTGTGAGACCAGCGGGTGGCGGGATGACGGACGGAATTATTTTTTTGACGCTGGTCCTCAACTTGATACGAGTAATCTCAATAGACACTCAATTCTTTTATATTTAATTCAATTTTCTTTTCAATCCGATTAATCCAGAAATCCTCTATCCAGTCCTTGGTTTTCCAAACCTTTTTTTAGAGAAAAAAAAAGAAATAAAAAAAAGATTAAACTTCATATTTCTTTCCACAGAATTTTTTTATCTTGCAAGTTAAAAAAAAAGAAAGTAAGATTTTATAATACATTTGAAATATGATTTTAAATAAGAAATTAGAGTGCAATATGTACAACTAGTGAATGAGTTGCATGCCATATAATATTCTTGGACAATCTTCTTGAATATATGTTCAAAAATCTAACATTTTAAATACAAATCCTTTTCTTTTCTGTCGACAACCAAATCTTTTCTCTTTTATACGAAATGTCCCATTTTTTTCTTTAGCCAGTGTCTTAATGTAATATTCATGTTCACAAGAATATCAATATAAAAAATGTTTTAAAAGTTTAGCCTTGTGAGTAAAAAATCAAGAAAAGTGTATCGAATATCACAAACAATATTAAAGTCTCTTGTTCTTTTTTTATCATGTAATATGTAAGTAAACTGATACAAAAAAAAAGAATATTATATGTATGACATTAATATTACAATATTTTATCCTCAAAACATGTCCCCGAATATATTTCCACGTTATAGATCAGATACTCGGAATTTTTTTTTTCAAGACAAAAAAACTAAAACATGACACGACACTCCTTTCCTCCCTTTAAATTTTGTTCTTATGAAAAAAAAGTAACAAGATCGTGACAAAATAAAAAATATATTTCGTGAAAAAAATGTAACAAAATGAGAATATGAAAGTGAGTGGATTGTGGGTTGAATTTTTTCTATTTTTTTAAAAAAAAATAGTTTTATTCCAAGAGCAACTTTGTTGTTTTTTTAAGACTCTTTTTTTATTATACAATTTCTGTGTCCCCCCCACTACAATTTACAATTTCAATTCTTCTTGTTGGCTTCCCCTTGTCAAAATGAGAGAGAGAGAGAATCTCCTCATTCTTTGAGATTCGTCTCTGTACTCATGATACTCAAAGACTGTATGCTGATACTGAAAGGACAAATGCCTTTGTCAAATAAATTCAATCAATCAAAAGAGAAAAAAATCCTGTATTATAAAGAATCACAAAAATGGATGACTTGCCTCTTTTTCTTATAAAGAGGAAGAAAAAAAATGTAATCATTTTTTTGTCTAATGCACATATATTTAATAAATCTTTTGATTTCGTTGACCTCTCTCTCTCTCTGCCAATTTCGTTGAACAAACGATAATATAAGATGGAGGGAGGTAAAGCCAAAAATAGGAAATATTTTTCGACGCTCCTTTAATAATAAAATTGTTGGTTGAAATACATATTTTCCCAAAGTAAACAATTCTTTGTCTCCATTATTACTAAACGTGTACGCTAAACGCACTACCTTTTTATTTGTTTTTTTATTATATCTCATTTCATATATTTTCCTCCCTTTTGTTTTCTCTCTATTGTCCAACTTTGGACTGCTGTTGTTTCGCAAAAGTTTGATTTATCCAGTGTTTTTCACGCACTATATTATTTCATTGTACACATTGTTATATTGTGTGTGGAGAAAATACACACGGAGAAAGGAATGGGGGTACAAGAGTTCTTTTGACAAGTTGAGATTTTGGACAAAAAAAATACATTGGACAAAGAGAAAGAGAGATAAGTACGAGTAAATAGTTTGTTGTGCAGTATAATACAAACAATAAAAAATTGTCTGTAAGGCTTAGATGGGGATTGAAGAATCATATTTCAATTTTCACGAAACTCAAACCGTATCCCAAATCTTTGTGTGTACAGTGCACGAGTGTTGTAGTCTAGTCTAGTCTAGAAAAAAAACATTGTGGGGGAAACGGTTCTGCAGGTCAGCAAGAACCATGAAGGAGAAAGTAGGGAAACATGCTGGAGAAAGCTGGAGACAAATAATAACTCAAGAGTCCGTAAAAATCTCCAATGGAGCGAGAACAATTTCTGAAAATGAAGTAAGAGTATCTCTCTCTCTCTATCATGGAAAAAAATAAGCCCCATACTTTGTCAACTCTTTAACTCCCTTACAAGCCACCACACACAGACCATGTGACACAAAAAGACCATAGTCTTGTACTTATACAGTTCTACTTGAACTCTATTTGTATGTTACATACATACATACAAATATATGTGTACTACAAACAAAAAAGGGACATAGACAAGAGTGGCTGTACGTGAGAAGAAGAGAACATAAATGTGAGCATGTTCCTGAAATAAAATGAATGAAACTGAGGGCAAATTCTCTTGTGATCCAACAAAATACCAAAAGCCACAAGTAGACTAGTCAAAAACAATTCATCCCTTTTTTGTGTATGTGTTCTATTCACCATTTCTCATTTATTTTCTCCAATCCAATTTATATATGTACAATAGGATTGGAAAAAACAATAATTATGAAATGCATGATTATAAGGATTATAAACAATTTTTGGCATCAAAAACTTTCAAAACTCATCACTGGCTACCATTTCCTCTTTTCTGTCAAATCAAATCAAGATTATGATGGACGCCAGCTATTTACAAAAAGGAGAATTTTGATAACGATTCATCACAATGGGATTATCAACATGTTAAAAAGTTTAATACATTAGCCAGGAGTAGCACAAAATTTAATGATAATCATTCCCAGATGCACAAGAAATTAATTCATGAGTGTAAAATGGTTCCATGAAGAATAGAGAGAGAGAGAGAGAGAGAGAGAGAGAGAGAGAGAGAGAGAGAGAGAGAGAAAAGAGAGATGAGGGAAAAGTAAGTTGGAAAACTTTCACTTTTACATGAAGAATGTATTACTTTATTTCTTTGACAGTAAATTAGTTCATGCATAAATAAATTCCCTAATTTCCCCACACACTTTCTCCTTCTCCCACTTTCAACTTGAATAATAATGAACAGGCACATGGTACACACGTCAAAACAAAGATTTTGGAATGAGATAATACTCATAAAGATTTTAATCTTCAAGACACTCGACTCGGAAATGAGTTTTATTGTGTGTGTGTGTGAGTGTAGTGTGTCTTCAGATTATATGATTGTGACAGACACCGACTTTTTTGTTTTCATTTTGCCCTCCCCTTCTACTCCTGGATTAGGTGAAAGTTCTTTATGATGAAAAGTTATGAAAGAGTAATCTCTTTGTGGTGTGTATAATCTTGTAATTAATTATTGACACATTTTTGACTTTACATAAAATTTAATGCTAGTAAAAAATTCAAAAAAGAAGAAGCCGCCATTCTCATGAAACTTTATACAAATTACTCGAGTATTATTATTATAACTTATTAAGAGATGGAAAACTTTCTCCCAGAAAAGAAAATAATTTTTTTTGAAGAAATCCTTTTCAGAAATGTTGTAAAGTTTTTACTTTTCTTGAGGTTTTCTTATGAATAAATGAAGCAAGAAGGGGTTTGAAGCATGGAGAAAATAATTTGGAGGTAGTGGCTTTTATTCTACATTTTGCCAAGGAATGGAGAAGATGAGAAGCCCCTCCAGCCCTCAAGTAATATTGAGAATGGTCTTTGTCTCTAATCCTACAGTTGGGCTTGTTAAAGGGAAAGGAGCTTACAAAATACAAGTTGTTAGGAAATGAGAAAGGAGAGAAGGGAGAAAGCTGTGAGGGAGGGAATCTAGGGAGGCCCCATGGATTTTCAAAAACCAAAAGTCTTCAACAAGAACCACCATTACCAGGCATCACTTGAGAATTTACAACAAGAGAGAGAGAGAGAGAAAATAAGATGTACAAACCTGTACCAGTAGATTTTGTTCATGACAAGAAAACTTGAGAAAATATCAAAGACTACATTTTAAACTAACTTATGCTCTGGGTTACTCTTCACGTACGGGCCACAAAGGGAGGGCTTTCGTCATGAAAAATTCGTAATGAATAAAGGGAAAAATAAGAAATGTTTTTAGACCTGTAAGGAACAGAGTAAGAGGATGCTGGTTTTATGTGCTCATGGGTGGGATTGGGAGACTCTCGATACACTTCATTGCATCTAATAAATGACTCAATTTTACCTGAAGGTACGTCAGGTAGAAAATTGAGAATGGGGATGGAGACAACCCAACGTTGACAGTCACTCTCACTCCCACTCTCACTCTCATGGTATGGAGAAATTGGTTAGTAGAGCGTTAGCATAATGGCTTCTTTCTTGTGTCTCTCCTTTGCATTCCAATTAAAAGATGAATGGGAAAGGTAGAGAATGGGATACAAAATAAGAGAGAATATGAATTCCTCTCCCATAATCAGACATGTCATTTACGGTTCAGACCAAACAAAGACGACAGAGACTTGTCAAGTCGGGGCTTATTAAAAGTCTACACTTGTAATAATAATAATAATACATGAGGTGTTGACCAAAATGGAGTCGAGACGAGAACAAAAAAAATTTTTGGAGTGGAGGACATGGAAAATGGAACAGGCGGAAATGATGAGGGAGAGACCGCCCGTTGGTTTTGCTGTTGATCCTTCTTTGCCAAGAGAGAGAAAAAGAGCAACAAAATCATGTTCCAACTCTTCCAATTCTCAAAGGAATTCAGTGACTCGCGTCATGTTTCATTCTACCCGCTAACACAGAGAGAGAAGAAGATGGAGATGACGATGACGACCATCTTTCCATTTCTCCCATTACTCTTTCTCTGCTTGACTGCTAGACTAGGGAAAAGGTGCCAGTGTGTTTTTTTTATTTGTACAAGATGCACTTTTTGGCTTGTACTCGTCATCTGACAGTTTTCATGAGTAGTCAAGTCAAATATACATGAGCTTTGGAATAACCAAGTTAGTTTTTTTCTTCTTTTTGCTTTTGGTTTTTCTTGAGAGAATTCTCTTGGCGAAGAATTCAACTGTGAAATGGAGTCCTCCTTTCAGCCTGAATAATCAAAGGAAAAGATCTGCTTGTGTGTGTGTTTGTGTCTCTCTTCTCCTTATTTTGTCCCTCTTGTTTTTATTGAGAAACAAACTGGACTACAAAATTAGTTTATATATCCATCAAATTCAAATAAAGTATTATATCCCCCATGTTAGTAACCAAAACCATCTTTTTTAGAGGGATGAGAATCATGTGAATGATCATGTAAATGAGATTTTCTACAAAATTTTGATGCATTCTTATGTAATGCATTGCCTTGATGTAAATTGAAACCAATCTCTCTCTCTCTTTCTTTGTATGACGACGACTCAAACAGATCCCATTTTCCATCTATCATCCCCAACTACGATGCAGAGGAGCACACACTTCCGTCGAATTTCTTGAGTCACCATTTCCATTTACATGTAAGACTCTCTCTCTCTCTCGTGTACATCTCAAGAGAGGATGAGAAGAAAGAGAGAGAAAAAATGGAGGGCAAAGCAAGAAATAAGAAAGTGAAGATGTTGTTGAGGCCTCTTTTTTTACTTATATAAAAAAACGCTTGAACGCTTCCTGTCTCTTCTTCAATCCATCCGTCCTCGAGATGGAGAAGACAGTTTGATGAGACTTATTCCTTCCAAGTAGAGAGAGAGAGAAAGTACAAAAATTTTCATGAAATTTTGTCTCGGTCACCAAAGTACATCGGGTACGTGTATTTTAAAACGTACTTTAAAACGGAAATAGGTTTCTCATAAATATAAAGTCAAATAAATAATAAACAAGAAAATTTTGTGGCTCTTGCATTAAAATCAGTTTGGATAACTAAAAGTACCTTCAATATTTATTTTATATTCATGATGGGTATTTTTTCTCAAAATGGAGTGAAAGTGGGGTCACCAAAAACATACCTTTCTTTTTTTACACAAAATTTTGTGTCTCACCATTTTCAAGATTATTTCCTAGAATTTTTTATTGTACAAGGATTAGAATATGATGAACAAAGGCCCAAGAAAAAAAGGAATTTTTTAACCTTTTTTGACTCTGACTCCAAGTCAAACAAATAAGAAAAAGTGAAGAGTAGGGAGTGAGGCTATTCAATTACTCAAAGGATTATCTGTAGAGGAAGCTCTTCCCATTTCACAGCAATTTCCTCCACTTCTCTCTTCCATGACTACCTCAGTTTTCAAGAAAATAGAATAATGCTCAAATGAAATTCTCAATTAACCTGTCTTTGACGTGGGTTATGCTAGTAAGTCTTGATAATAAATTCTGTTTTTTTGTACTGATAAATTTAATAAGCCAAATTCGTCGTAAGTTGAATTATTTAAAAATAAATGGTACATGTACAGTTAGAGCCTTGAGCTAAATACAGAATAACAAAACTTTTAGAGAAAATTGTCTAGACTTACTTGCCACTGTACGGGAGTAGTTAAAATAATTTTAATTGTTTGGTGATTATTTAAGTTAGACAGCAAACATGAAAATAACATTAAAATAGTTTTAATGACCGGAAAGATTAAAATAATGAAGGCCTTAAACTAATAAAGAAACATGACAGTTTGTGTTGTCTCAATTAAATGGTGGACAATGTCCAAAAAAAGTGATTTAACCAACTTCTTTTATGGAACATAGAGTCGTACAGGGAATCAACTCAATTAGAGGAGGAGAAAGAGGAGGGGGAGGAGGTTACATGCGAAAAAGATAAATTGAAGGTGATATTGCTTCACAACGCCCAATTTTTCATTACATTTCATTGTTACAATTAACTTTCTTTTTTTTCTTGTGGAAACTGGAAAGAACTAAAGAGAGGAAAAAAAGATATAAAAAGTGATCCACTGGAGAAAACTAAGAAATTGAAAAAAAACTCTTAAACTCATTTTCTCTTTACCTTTTTGTCTCTCTCTCTCTCATGGAGGGAGAGAGAGACAAAAGGTAGCTCAGAATAGAGAAAGTAAGGACTATTTGGTAATTACAAGGAAGCACGAAAATCAGAATGAATGTTTCAGTCAATAAGACATGGGCTATTGCGGGTGAAATAAAAGGCAATAAAGGGAGAGAGAAAGGTAGTCGCCATTCTGTGATAAATATTTATGAGACACGTGTCCGTCCCCATGATGAGCCCTCACGTCAACCCTATATATTTCAACTAAAAAACTTACTCTTCTTTTTTTTCTCTCTCATTCTCATTGTCTTCTTTCACCTACAAATCTTGTTGCGCAAAAAAAAAGAAAGTCCAACTTTCAACTCTGCTTTCTCTTTCTCTTTAAGACTTGGAGTGTTGCAAAAGTGTGGTTAGGTGAAGAGTGGAGGCACGTTTTCCAATTTCTATATAAAAATGTTAATAAAAAACCTCATAGTCTATAACCACCTTGTTCTTATTATACAGTCGACTTTCTCTCTCTCTCTCTCTCTCTCTCTCGACTTTGACCATAAATTTCTCTTTGTATAATTGAGAAGAAAATTTTATAAGACTTTCTCCCTTATACCCAAGCCCACATGGTGTAGGCTAGACTAGACTAGGCTGCTGGTGGGGTGGAGACACACAAACTATTAGAGGCAAGTTGGGTAGTAATAGATTTAGCATGGGCCACGTATGCAAATATCCATTAATATACTTGGAGAGAGAGAGAGTAAATTAGTTTAAAAGTTTTAGTTGCATCATTAAACATGCTTCTAGATATTATGATGTTTAATTTGCAAAACATCCATCAAAATTTTTCATCCATGTTAGTTATAGTTAGAGAGAGTAAAGGTACACATGGTCTTGAATCTTGGAATTTACATAAGGAAAGTTGAGACTTGAAATTATTTTGTCTATGTTAAAATTGAACAAGTGAATCTCTCTCTCTCTCAAAGTCTTTGTCTTGAATAAACTCATCATTGTCTTATCTTGAACTAAAGAATTTTTAAGTGAGTCAGGAAGGAAGAGAAGAGTGACAAGATAATGAATTAATGAATAAGACATTCTCATCAAGATTAAGAATAGGTCCATTTATTTTCAAAATCAATCATTCCAAAAAAAGTTTATAGTGGGTTTTACTGATATATAACACTCAAAGGTATTGTCTCAAAATGTCCATTTTATTTGTCTTTGGACAGCTTAAAGGGAGATAGAGATGAGTTGGTAATTGGATGTGGAATGGCTATCTTGACGACTTTGGGGATATCCTTTCTTATGTAATAACATTAGGAAGGGCTCTTTGGGGAGTCTCCAGTTTTCTCAAGACAAGAAAGTGAAAAATAATAATCAACTTGTTTCGTCATCTCCATCTCCTCTCTCTGTTTCAACTAATGAATACTGTACAAACATTAATTTTCTTTTCTTTTTTCTCTTATCACAAGTCTCCTTGCAAGTCTCCTTCCATTCTCTTGCATAACTTTTTTTTCCTACCAAAACTAACGAAAAACTCTGTAGAAAAAATGGGAGGATGAGAATGTACAAAATTATGGAGAAAAATATCCTTTTATTTTTTTATCCTCCAAACCAACGTCTTCCCTTCTAACTTAATTTTGTGTGTTTATACAAGTCCATCAAAATTGAAATATCAGTTATGTAAATTGTTTTAGTTTGCTCAAAAGAAAAAAGTTTTTTTTCTCTCTTGTTATGACAAAGCCTCAGCAAAAAAAATTGGCACTCTTTTTTTGTTTATGTTTGACTACAGATAGTACAGCAAAAAAATTATAATTTTATACGTGGTAAATTTTATAACAAATAAAAAAAGAATTTGCATGGTAGTTCATTCTCACTAAAAAATGAATGTTGACCCTGCAATTATCATTCTTACAATTATCACGTCTGTACGTACACAATTATCATGTCTGGGTTGAGAGAAAAATGATACTAATCGTTATTTTCATTTATCTTGAATTGACACTCAACTTTTAGCTATTTAAAAATTGACGAGGGATACATTTAACGATTTTTAGCACACATGTTTGCCATTATAATTGGCACCCCACACACAAACACACACTACAGTTAAACAAGACAGTGATATGGTTAATGTTATTAATACTGTAGAAAAGTAGAGAGACCAATTTCACTTCAATTTGTTACAACTCTTCTCTTTTCTGGCCTCACAATTTGTTAGCTACGCTACAGATATAAGAGTAAGCTTAGGAAAGGCTAAGCAAGCGATAAAACTGCCAAGGGTAGATGAATGTGATTGCAAAGTAATTTAATCCTTAATTAATTGACAATAATAAAGAAAAAATAAATAGTGATTGTGGTTACGTAAAAAGGAATGTTGTTTCTCTATCTTAAAATTTAAGTTTGTATTTATTTACAATAGAAAACAATACAACAAAAATAAAAGTACAATTAATTAATGACAACAACATTATTGTTGAGGTAAAGTGGGTAGTCTATTGTGCCAAAATTTTACATGTAAAAAAATAGTTACATAAAATCATTCAACTCTTTCTCACTTCAAGAGAAAGAGAAAGAAGAGAAGGTGAAAGGAGCAATTTTTTATAAAATAAATTACGCATGATGACGACATTGTGTCAACCAAGAAAAAAGGAGAGAAAAAATTGAGAGAGAAAAAAAAGGAGGAGGAGGGGGGACAGTGTGACAGCATCTGGGTAAGAAATATGGAGATGGTGGAGTGGATGTAACATAACCAGTAACCTGAAAGGTAGGAAAAATTGAGGCTTGTTCATATCCACTTTCCAACCCATCATGTAAAGCAATTTAATATCAAGAGAAGTCTTTTGTTCAAAAAAACAGTTGCCTAGTCTAGTCCTTCCTCCACCCTGACATGGTCCTTTTTCTAACACAGACAAGCATAGTCAAGAGGGAATCATATCCCTTTTGCATGATATCAAATGGGCTGTCGTCTCTCTCTCTCTCGTCTACATTAAGGATGACGAGGTGAAGAGAAAAGTTTGTTCTAGTTGGAATTTTGGGGTCTATACAATATAGAAAATGAAACATACGGGCCCTCCTTTGTCTCTCCCAACATAATTACTTTTACCCTCCATGACGACAATTTTCTGACTTATTAGAATAAACCTTGCATCCACCAAAGGTGTTAGTACTCTCTCTCTCTCTCTATTGAATGAGGTGACTTTGAATGTATCTACAGAGTGTCATTTACCCATTTTATTAGTTGTACCATCCAAATTCCCTCCTCTCACAATATTCATTTGTCAAGGACAAATTTCAAATTGTCACAGGTACACTAATTACAAATAAAGCCAGCCACAATATTGTCTTTCCCTCCATTCTTCATTACTTTGATCTCCTAATCAAGACACAATCTACCTTTATTATTATCATTCCTTCTTTTATGTCCACACAGCTATTCAACTTGTGGTATTACTAGAGTGGGTGGGTGAGAGAGAGAGAGGGGGGGGGGGGTTGACAAGAATAAATTAAACTCTCTCTCTCTCAAACTTGTCAATTTCTGTACAATTAAGATGAGACGAATTACATTACAAGAGAATTGTTTTCATTTCTTAAATATTTATTGTACATGTCAAAGCAAAAGAGGAGGATTTTGACTTGTCTAATAAATTATGGGAAATAAATAAAACCCCTTGAATTTTAGCAAGGAGCAAGAAAATAAAGACAATGTCTATTGAATAAAACTACAGATATGTCACAGACTGTGACTCCAGTCTAAAATTGTTGGCCCGTTGATGTTTTGTTGGAATTAAGAAAATTTTGAATTTAATTTTCATTTTGAGAAAACTATAGAAATGTAAAATTTCCCTTGGAATTTGACTGGCTATTATCATAAATTTGTTGGAAAATAAAGACAAAAAGACGGAAGGAAGATCTTCTTCAAGAAGAAGAGAGAGAGGGAGGACAAAAGGGCCCAAATTGTAGGAGAGTGGCATGGATCAATGATAAAAATGATGAGAAAGGGCCAGACGAGAGTAAAGAGAGAGAGAGAGAGAGAGAGAGAGAGAGAGAGAGAGAATAATGTTTTGTTATTGTAGGTCTTGACTTGGCTAGTAATAATGGAATGTATGAAGAGTTTAAAACAAAATGACGTAACTAAAGCTGAGGAGTAATGACTTTGTAGAAACATGATATGAATGTAAAAGCATTGGTACATTGTGTACATACATACAAATAATACTAACTTTTGCCATATCTCCATGTACAATCACTGTATCTGTCTATAGTTCGTATGTAGAGACTTGTATTATAGAGTTGTATGTACAGTGTACAGATATTCAGCAAGAAATTGCAAGGAGGGCAATACAGAGTCATTGATGAGAACAAGTGAGAGCTTTTAGCACTTTCCTTCCAGTCAACTTGTTCTCCCCTCCTCCCCTCCCTCTCCGGAAGACTTTTGCTCATAGCCACAAGGATCCTCGCACAATTTAACCAGATGAGAATGAGATGAAATGAAATGGATGGGTCCTGTCGCTCTTCATCTCAAAGTTGAAAACCAGGACCTAATTCACACATACAATCCACATTTGTGCTCCTCTTTTTAATGTAGAGAAATGTTCACACACATACTCTCTCTCACTCTCCGTGTTGTGGATCACAAAGGGAAAGAATGTTCAAAGTTGAAACCAAAACTAGGGAAATAAGACACAGTGAGAGGAGGATGGGGAAGGAACAAGATCTTTTGTGTGTCTACTCTCACCATCTGTAACACGTATATTTTGTAAAACCCATATGCCCCATAGATTAAATGTACTTGATTCAATGTGGACGGTTTATTAAATTTACAAAATGAGTCAGTTATTCAACATTTCCACTTTTCTCTCCTCCTCCTCCTCCGCTTCCTCCCTTCAAATTACAGACAATAACATTATTTCTCCAACACTCTTGTCCTTGTACCATTCAAATTTCAACTCTATTTTGTTCTCCATGTTTTTTATCTATTGCTCAACATACTCCCCTCCCCCCTTCTTTTCATTTAAAGTTCAACTCTTGAATTTATATTAACAGAGAGAGAGAGAGAGAGACTGTAATTTCTTCTGGTTGAGTTTTTCAATTATAAATGATTTTCACAACTAGAATATTAAATGGGTTGTGTTGTGTATATGTACGTTCTGATGAATTTATTCTTTTGGTAAAACTTGATTGTTCATTGACAGTAGTAGAATTATATTTTTCAATTTGAGCATTTTGGAGTTGGACACACAAGGAAATTTAAGTTTTATGTGCTTAGATATATGTACAGTACATTTATATAGTACAGTGAATATTATGTAGACTGCTCCTACATGATATTGGCCAAAATGGAGATAATATGACAAAAGTTCATGCTGGGCTCCGTGATAAACTATTTTGCCTATTACGTTCAACTCAAGGTTAATACCCATGGACCATGAAATGGACGGTGAATTGTCAAAATTTTGCCTCTGCCTCTGTCTCTCTTATTATCTTTATGCCCATTCTGTCTCGTCCCTACCACAACTAATTTTCCATTCTCATGCTCCTACATGATAACACTAATAGAAATTCTTTTTTTTCTCCCTTTTCTTTTTGACTCAACGACTCAAGATTTTTTACAAATTCAATTTTGAGGCTTTGTCTACTCACACTCTGTCTTCGCTACTTATCTTGTGGATGACTCACTCTAGCGAATTATTGATTTGTGTGTGTTGGAAAATGACACGCAAATTCAGATAATAATTTGCTTTTAAAAATAACAATAAAATATTTTATTATTACATTTTTAATATTAAAATATACTCTACTCTACATAGCTCGTCATCATTTTTTGTGGGTGCGTAGGTTGGTAATTGAATTTGGACATGGAAGGCTCTCTGGACCAACTTATTTTTTAAGTTATGCGTAAAACTACAGAAAATTTGGTAGATTGTACTCTCTACAGAGAGAGAGAGAGTAGTGGTACGTGGAGAGCCCAAGCTCTGTAATTATAATTAACTAATGACCAGGTAGGTAAGACTATTGTAGTCAATTACGAGTACACTTCATCCCTCACCCCAAGAGGGAAAAATTACATTTGTCTCAGTACTCAATTGACTTGAACAATTAATTATTAAACATGTTTCAACTGTTACACATAATATTTATATTTAGTACAAGTTGTAAATACAAGTAAAATAAATTGCAAGCCACACATTAACAAAAACCAAAAACTATAATAAAAAAAATATTTCTCCACCATTTTGAGACTGTAAAATTAGCATTAGTATTCAAACAAAAAAAAATTTAATGTTTGCAAGTCAAAATAGAATTACCATTTTTTAATGGAGCTGGAGAATACTGGTCTTGTATCGTATTGTAAGAGAGAGAGAGAGAGAGATACGTCTTAAATTTTGTGTGTTATTTTTAAAATGACGTCATTTTTAAAAGTGATCAAGTTGAGAGGAGAATAAAAAGTAATATGCTAATGGTGAAGGAGTTTCAAGAAGGAAAAATACATAATCATGATTGTCCCTTTGCGTTTCAATATTTTTTTTCCTCCTCCTTGACAATTCCTTCACTCCCATACCTTTTTATATTCTGTCTTTCATCTTTACTCTTTTTTATTGAGAAAACCTATCTGTACACAAAAAAAATCCTCACTTGATCTGTACCTATAGACTACTGTACCTATTTGTACTGTAAAAAGAATTGAGAAAAAAAGTCATGTCAAAGGGAAGGGTGTCATCTCTATCTATTTCTATTCAATTTTTATTTTGCAACCTTATTTCCTTCATGCCCCACAGCTTCTCACTCTCTCTGACTTTCTGCAAAAAAGTACATTTTTTTTTGTTTTCATACATACAAAAATCATGATGACACGATGTGAATGTCACAAGACGAGTCATGACATGGAGACCCTCCTTATTTTTTTTACATTTTCTTGTGCAAAAAAAAAGAAAACAACAAAAATCTGAGGAGACGGGGGCTCGGTTCCTGACGTGACTTTTGACTGGAGGCCGAGAAAGCCAAAAAATGTAAATGGAAATGAAGATATATTGAAGTGATCATTTTTTTGCCTTATTTTACATTCAACTCACTCACTCAATTGAGACTCTTTTTGTGTACATCTCTAGCCTCTCTACCTTGTGTGCGTGCCTTGTGGGGAGTATTTGAGACGGGTGCTGGGATTTTTGTTGGTAGAATATTATTTTTTTTCTCCTCAAACTGACGATGAGTGTGTGTCCATGTCTGAAAAGCTCATCTCTCTCTTCATTGTACATTGTACTTGTCTAGAGAGTGTAGAGACAGTGTATTGATTTTAATTGGCATGTGAGTCAAAATTTGACTCTATTCCTTCATTGTGCAGTTGACGTGCCCATTTGGGAGGATTGTAAATGTAAAGGAAAATGATGAAAAAGTACTTTTTTTTCCATAGGCATCCACTCTACTCTCCTCTCTTCTGCCACTCCAATTAACCTGGCCTCTCTCTCTCTCTCATCTCTTTTTAATTCCAGATCCAGCGGATACAATTGTTCGACATCATAAAATGTTTTTCATGTGCTATTTTGCCATAAGCACTTCTTTTTTTTGTGGGGATCAAAATTATGCATAAATTTTTATTATTTCCCTACAAAATGAAATAATTAATTTTTTTTTCATTTGTTATTTCATTATCACAAACTCTTTTATTACAATCCATTTTGTGCACACATGATGAACCTTAATGTCTCTTTTACGTATTATTTTTAATCAAATTGTTTCATCTGTATCTGTGTCTGTACTTGCAATTATGAACTATGAAAAAGGGGGGACACAATTTTTGTGGAGATGTCAAAACATTGGATGATGATCATATAAAATAATGATTTTTTATATTTTTTTTATGATTAAACATCATGACCAAGATGCAATTCAAACCACCTGACATGCAACTTACATAGCTAGTAATAATATGTAGTGAAATGAGAAGAAAAAAAGAATAATGAGGAGAAAAAAAGTTGTGTAGGGAATAGAGAGAAAAATAGCTTGGGGCCATTGTGTACAGATACACTTGAGATGATCAACTTTAATGAAACAATGACGACAAGAGAGAGTGAGAGTACACAATACAACAAAAATACTCAAATTCTAGTCTCCAATTTCTCGATTAAACTTTGATGAAGAATTAAATTGAAGTGCAAGGCAAAGTTTATTTTTTTACGGACGTGTGAAACAGTAGGAGACAAGACAAAAGTTTGTAATTTTTTAATCACTCTCAAAATAGTCTACAGTCTCCAGGCTATTTGTAAATAGTCTATATATTATATACAGACACAACAAAAAATAGAAGATGGTCTGTACAACCAATAATAAACAGGTTACTCTCCTACTCTTTATTCCTTCCCAATTTCTGCCAATTTACAGACTGTCGGAAAAAAAATCATGAGAGAAGAATAAGAGCAAAAATCTCCATTTCATGAGAGTCCGCATGATAACAATTCTGTTTCTGTACTTTAGTTTAATTCCCTACCTCAACCCAACTAGAGAGAATATCCATTCCAATTTTTCTACAAGTCCAAGAAGTTCACAAGGAAAATGGAGAGAGAGAGCCCATGAGAGTAGAGCAAAGTTTTATTTGCGAGCCAATTTACTATACCTGGTATATACTTATGGTATGTATATATGGTTTACATAGTAATGAATATATATATATATAGACAGATGGATAATTTGACTGTTAACTTGTTGAACTAAAAATTTATCCTGGTTGATGAATACTACCCAAGAAAATTATACGGTTGAGACTCATTGTAATTACAATACAGATTGCCTTCTCCTCTTTAGCTTTTATGTTTTAGCTGTAGGTAAAAAAAATGAAATGTATGAGCCATGACTTTTCTCATTTGACATTGTTCTGATTATCTTTGTATACATTATTATTAAACCATGACTGTACCTGTCCTATGTATAGTCTAACTTATACGTATATTATATGTGCCAAATATTTTTGAGCATGATTAATTAATTTTCTGGTCAACTTTCAGACAAGAAAAAAAAATTCCCTCAATGTCTCAATCGTCTCAAAACAATTTATTTTGTACAATTTAAAATTAAATATTGTTAATAAAATATTTTTGTTGTTTGTTTTTATTGTAATATTGATGTTTACCTTGTTTGTGGTCAATGGCAAGACCAAGACCGGTTTTGAGCTACAGTTTATAAAATGTCGATAATGAGGAGGTGATGATTTCAAAATATTGACCTCGCCTCCTCACAAAATAAACTTGTAGACTCCATTATTATAATAAATAATTGACAAAAAATGTAATTTTCAAATAAATCCATACAAGTCCATACCCCACAAGTCATGTCCAGTCAAAATCAACTGGCTGGCTCTTCTCTCTTTCATTGAGAATAATTTTGAATGGGAGTCAAATCATGTTCTACATTTATAAATACCACCTCAAGTCTCATCATTATTATAATTAGGTTTGTAAAGTGAGTGTCATAAAAGTTTTGCGTTTATTTTTATGACAAAAAAAATTTCAACCATGATTCATTTCCAACCAACGTACATGTGCATACATGTACTTTTTTTTGTTACACAAAACAAAGATGACCTCGTGCCTCCGTCTTTTCTAGTCTCTTGTATTTGTTGTAGTAAAATAAAATAACATGGTTCAAAATAGCTTCAGGTAAAAAATTTCTCTCCCAGTTGCACTTGACTGTGTAAATAATCAAAACGTGCTGTTTTGTATACATAAAGAGAGCGAGAGAGAGGAAAAAGTCATTTAATATTTCTTGCCCCTCACTATTTTTGACCAAGAGAGAAGACACAGAGCCGACAAAAATACATGATCATGTTGAAAAGCTAAACGGCACATGGTAGTCAATTGTGAGAGATTTTATAAATAAAAATATTCATTTTGAATTAAACCAGACTTTGATTCATTGAATAAATGATGAAGAGTGTAAAATAAAAGACAAGTCAAAACTATTTCATCGAGATATTTGTACAAGTCTCAAATGATGAGAAGGGAGGAGCAGTACAATGTACAGGTAAATATGAGAGAGAGAGAGAGAGAGAGAGAGACGAGTTATGTATATGTTGGACTATTAAGGAAATTGATTGTAAAATATTAGTAGCCCTTGATTAGACAATCATTATCTTTTATGCACGAACACTCTCTCCATTATTACTCTCTCTCTCTCTTTTACCTGTTCATTGTACATGCATTATATATATCTGTACAGATACATGGTTGTTCATCTAAGCTTGATCAATTGAGTCATAATAATTTGATTGTACCAGACATGATTGACGTTCAGCTCAATTTTAAAGAGAGAGAGGGGAGGATTTGCATGGAATAACCTTTACTAGATTTTACTAAAGTGCAATCAAATATTCTGCATTGTGCTACTGCTACTGTATACATTAAATTATACAAAACGTACACACAAAAAAATTGTAAAGAACATTTTGTTTACATTTCCATCAAAAAATGCACAACTTTTTTCTTTTGTGTCATGCACATTTTGTGATTGTACAATTTTATTTTGTTTGTTTTTCTTTAACTAATAAAAAAAACTTGAAATGAAAATCACTTTAAAGTTTAATTAATGGGAGTATTATTATGAATTTTCCTTCAATATTTAAATTGAAATGGAGTTGTCCAATTTATATTGTCAACAAATTCACTTGTCCCCTCTCTCTCTCTCCTTGTGTACAATTTAAATGATTAAAGATCATTTTATTATAATGATTAAAATGAAACTCTTGCTTGAAGCTTGACTAACGTCTACTTTATGACCAAGGTTATGTTTACATAAATTTAATATATTTATGATAGCACTAGTTTATATTATCTCTACAGTCTGTTTCTTATGAGGGGGATGACATATGACACTACACGTACATACATAGGGCTCCCACACAAAAAAATGGGGGATGCCATGGTCACAATAAAAAAATAGAAGAAAGAATGAGAATTTTACATGGGTCCCTCCATAAGAATGCCATAAATTTATAAATTTATTGAATCATAAAAGAAATGACTACAATTCACTTTAATAAAATATAATCAAATTAAATCAAATTTAAAGTAACAGACAAAAGCCATGTGTTTTTTTTATTTTTATGTCTATCTATAATATTAATTCTAGACTACAGTATGTAGCATGTACAAGTAGAAGCCCAAAAACCTCAAGAATTTATTCTAGTTTGAAAAATATGCAATAGAAATTAATTTATTTGTCAGTTTTAAACACATTCACTTTGTAAGAAAAAGAAATAACAGACTCCCCTCTATTTATTTACGTTGTTCAGCCCTACATTATGGCTCTAACATAAAATTCTTACCTTATTTTTGAGAGAAGCAAAAAACCCAGCTGGGAAGAACAGACGAGGGAAACCTCTTGTGCCCACTTCTCCAGGAGAAAAAAAAAGATTAAGTGGAAGCAATGGGAATCACATGGACCAAACCAAAAAGAAAGTTTATTTCCTTATACTGGGAAAGACGCACATGTCTTGAATTTTGTAAATAGTGTTAAATTCCCCACTCCAAATTCTTCAAGAGTTTTTGGCCCACACCAAAATTTTCCTATACAGTCTGGAGGTACTCACAGGTCGTTGTATCGTCAACACTTGAACACTCGAAAATATTCAGAGATCTCTCCTCTGTATCTCTCCAACCAACACCAAAGAATTCAAAGACTCTCCCTAAACCTTACGAGGCTCTGTCTCAAGTATTGGAAATTATACAAATGTTTACACTCCAATTTAATACAATTAGCAAAACCTCCAACCTCTCTCTCTCTCCAACATCAAATTTATTTGAACAGTAAGAGACGAAGTTCACATCAAAAAGTGGAAGGAATAAAAAAAACTTTTTTTCTTCTTTAATTTAAAATCTTCAGGTAAATTAAAAGAGTTGAAATTTATTTTAAAAGTCAAGATTTAGCTTCAGCTTCAACTTGTAATTTAATTTTTAGTCAAACAATTAGAGCATGGGGACATGGTTTTTAAAAATGGGAAATTTTTTTTTAAAATGACACTCAAGATTTTTTTTTATTTTGGGAAACAAGGACCAAAATGGAGGAATGTTTGTCTATATGTATGAATGTCCTCTTAAGAGTTGGAATTTGGAATTTGTAGTGAGAGAGAGACGAACAATGGACGATTTGAACAAATAAATGTCATTTGAGACAGATATCGAGCGGGTTCCTTTTTACTCTATTTTTTTTGTCTCTCTCTCTCTCTTGTCCAGGTAAGTTAAAGTCCAAAATTCTATTTTTTTCCTTTGGTAGTGACAGACGAGTGACTTTTCAAGTTTATTTTCTTGTTCTTCTCGTTTCTTGGTGAAAACGTTTTTTTTCTCTCGGTTTACATTTTCTTTGAACACCACAACCAAACCACACAAATTCACATGGTCATACACAAAAACACACGGACAATGAAGGGTGATAATGGCGAGAGCAAATAAGAGAGAGAGAGAGAAGAGAAGAGACAGAGAGTATATAAATAAATCCTTCTTTTTTGTGTAGAGGTGACCACTGTATTATTATGTGAGAGGATGTGGAAAGTAGTGAATCGGACAAGCCATAAAAATATATGGAGTGGACATGGACGTTGGAAGAGGGCAAAACCTTATGTGTGTCTTGACTGGAACTCGAAAGGAAACTGACGACTTGCGAATCTTTTGGCGATGCTTTTTACCTCCCCATCAACATCAGCCGGAATACATTCACGCACGCCAGTGCCTCTACCCCTCTCTGTGTGTGTCTCTCTCCTACATTTAGACAACGTTGGGGAAAGAGCTGAATGAAGCCAGTAGTTTTTTTATTTTTATTCTCTTTTCAATGTCTCAGAAAAAAAGAGAAGACTTTTTAGTATTGAATTTTATATGTAAACGTATTGTCAATATATTGGATTTTGTATAGTCAAAGACGTTTTATATGCAAAGGGTTTTTTTTGGATTAAGTTTGATCAAGTTTAAATATAGCTACAGATATTTTCTCCCCTTTCAAAATATCCACCTTTAAACCACCAAACATTTTTTAGTGAGCACACACACACACACAAAGTCACATGATACTCTACTTCTAACTTGTATTTTTAATGCAACTTCTCAGCCAAGCCAAGCTCGTGCCTCTCTCTCTCTCTCGTGTCACTTGGTATTATAATATAGTCAATGTATTTGCATATTGTTATATAACTTTTTTTAAAATATACTCGACATCTTCCTCATAGCTTCCCCATTAACTGTAAGTAGGCATGCTGTACATTTTCACACTGAGTGTGTGTGTGCTGTGTAGTCAAGAAAAGATTTTTGAGATTCAAATTGAAGGAGAAGCAACAAGAGGAAATTTCTTCTTTATTCTTCTTTGTCCTTTATATTATTTATGTAGGAAAACCTCAATGTCAAAGTCTTTTGCCATGTCAGGTAACTCTTTCTGCACCTGCACAAAGTACGAGTCTACAGTATCAGAATACAAGGAAAGATCATTTGAAGATGGGATGACACCACTTAGATATATTTTCCTTTTGACATGGATTTCATCCATCAATTCCCTTCTACATCTGACAAATAGAATATCCATTGATAATAACAGTCACCATTCAATTTCTCTAAATAGTACGAGTACAATACACAAATTTTAACATGTCTTCCCCTTTACATGTTTGGTTAGAACACCTCTCAAATATATTTTTTTGCAATATCAAAAGAAAATAGAAATCCTTATATTTATATCATCACTTCGGTAGCTGCTACCAAATTCGAGTAGCCAAAATGGAGATAAGGAAAGGGGGAGGAAGATGGTCGGAACGGAAATGTAACCACGACATGATGAGAAGAGGAAATTCAAAGAGAGAGAGAAAATGAAATTGAGTGCAACTCTTTTTTTTCCATTTTAGCACACATAACATTTAAATGGTAACCAGAGGCGTATCAAGCTGTTATATGCATATATTGTATATTTCTGTATGTGATACATGTATAGGATTTAAAATAATATAGAGGATACACCAAATAAAAAAAGGTGACTCCCATCTCACATAACGGGACAGAGAGCCTTTGCTTTTCTTCATCACTTTATATGTTTTCCTCTTCATCTCTCTCAACTCTGTTTGTCAAGCCTCACAGTTATTTTGTGCTTGAGAGTATCTATATTTGTAGAAATAAACTATATTTCTATATGTATACATGTGCACTTGATACAGTTTACTTGGTTACAGGTAAAATCCTCGCCCACACTATATCTACAGATATCCTACCCCAATCCCCAATCATTTTATATATTGAAAGAGAGTGTGAGAGTGCGAGTGTTGAGATCACACAGAGTGTAATCTGTAGGTATCTCTCTCTCTGTGGTTGAGATCAAATTGTGCGTTGTCTCTGATTTAGTTACCATTTTCTAACCCCAATTTTCAGTTTCATTCTCCTTCTCCTCCACACTAAACATTATCCATAACTATTTCTCTGTAAAATGAAAATGAACCTGAAAAAACACATTTTTCTCCCCTCAAGCTTGAGCTCACACAAAAAAATATTAGCCATATGTTTCTCCCATTTTAATAACTGACAAGAGGCGTATTTAATGTGTAATTCTTTATCCTCCACATTTAAACTGTAAAAAATGGCAGAACCTTTCATCATCATAATAAAGAATAACAGGAAAAAGACTCAAAAACAAGTTTTTTTTTTGTAAATAAAAAAAATGAGCAACGCTCAACAAATAAAGAGTTGATTGAATTGACATTTTCAGTTGTTGAATAAATAAATTTATTAGGCAAAGTCAAGCACCCCTACACAACACACCACCAGCACTTTTTTTTACTATGACAAACAAAGTTCGTCAATACGTACACAGTACTACACAGAGAACAGAGGCCACATGTTGTTATCAGTGTACAAAAATATGAGATGTGTACTATAGCGTGTAGAGACTTGTAGGAGGACTCGGCAGATGCGGAGATAAAAAAAGAATCCTCCTCCATATCTCTACATATACATGGCTTGTCGGCTATTGTGGAGATTCAAATTTTAATTTTAACAGAGAAAAAAAAAGTTTGAGAGATGAGTTTTTCATTTCAGTTTCCGCTTCTGGTTTTGACTTTTGGTCTTGAGATTCTCTCTGGACTTTCATGGCTCGAGTATCTGTAATATTCAACAGGGAGAGAGTGTGTGTGTGTGCACTGTGTAGATGAAGCCCAAGGGATGCAACAAGGAGAAAAACTGAGGAGAGGATGGAGGGGGGGGGGGTATGAGGAAAGCCGAGCTTTTT
>JAQIVZ010001092.1:0-40834 GCA_034700945.1 Arrhopalites spinosus | reverse complement strand
AATTTTTGTACGACAAGTAAGTTTTTCGACCATAACGTACATATGGCGCCTTTGTTGACCTCTGGAGGTCAAACGAGGCAATCCCTTTGAAGGTGTAATGACAACTATTGTTTCTGATCACCTGGGGCACCTCTCCACCAAATTTCAGCCCAAACAAACATAATGTGATTTTGCTCTCAAATCCGGCGATCTCCTTTTCGCCTTTCATGATGCATAAAATGCTAAAAATGTAGAAACAATAATTCATCATATTTTGAAAAAAAACTGTGCCAAAGGATTCTCTCTAGTAAAAACTAAGAGGATTTTGTTCCACTATAGTATGAGTTAAGTACATAAACAATAAAGGAGCTAATGTTTGAACATTCATTGGAATTATTATACAAGACAAAAAAACAAGACAAAAAGAAAGGCATTAAACAAGATTTAACACTTGGACGCACAACAATAAATATATTTTTTCCTATATTGTACAATATTTTGAGAGGAGAGGAGAATCCAGAGAGAGAAAATCAGTCAAGGGTTCGCCCTGGTACATGTGAAAAATTCTAAAAATACTCTTGTTAAAATACTCTCCTTTTTTTCTCTCTCTCTTACTCCCCTCCTCAGTTTCTTCTCCTTATCCTCTTTCAATATAATTCTCGTCTATCTTTATCGTTTCTTGCTCCTTTAGACCGTCTAAGACTCTGCGGCACGTTTGCCCGTCCTCGTGTGTCGTTCCACATTTCCTCAACTCTTGGTATATAAGAGAAAAAAACATGTACAAAAAGATTTATAATAAACTCCAACTCACATGTACTCCTCTCGACAGTCTTTCCCATGCAATCCCATCACCAGAGCAAAAGTTGGAAGAGAAAAATGAAGAGATTTGCAATCTTCTTTCTTCCACATGACCAAAAGAACCACGAGTCATGGATATAGAGGAAGATTGTGTAAAATATTCTCTCTCATATGCATATACCCATCATCCTTTTCTTTTTCATTTACATTTCTTTCCTCCAACAATCTCTTGATACAAATTTCCGATTTTATAGGTCAAAATTTAATATTTTATATGTACCCTCCCCATATATAACTCTGTACATACCATGTCGCCTTTTAATAAGAAAATGGTAAATATTTATCCAACATTTTTTTTTTCAAAAAAGATACCCAAAATACAACATCCTCCCTCCCTCCAGATGATGCAGAGCCTGTTAAAAATTGTATAGGGATGATCAAGAAAATTGTTTGAATGAAAATGGCAAAAACCCCACGGCATATTGTGAAAATCACAAAAAAGAGGGAAGCATGCTGTCACACAATATTTTGAGGGGATTTTTATATATAGAAGGAGATATGAGAGTTAAGTTGAATGGAAGAGTGTTAAAAATATTTTAAGGAAGGAAAAGTCATTCATTCTTCTCCTGCTAATACGATAAGACCAAACTACTCTCTATATATTTTTTTACAAAGTCATTTGATCCTTGACGTCCATGCTGGCCTCTACGACCTCAAGACGTGAATGATAAAAAATAAGATTTCAAACCATTTTCATAGTACACATTTTAACAGACATAAAATAGCCTGAATGTTTAAAAGATTTTAAAATATATATTTAATATTTTAGGTTGCAACTTGCAAGTCAAGATAATTTACTAGAAAAAAGTAGATACTAAATAGTTAAATCGTTGATAAAAAAAATACTTATTTATTTTACTTAACATAGGAAATATTATATTAGGATTCGCACTTTAAAATTAAATAATATGAGATTAAAATGTATAATTTAATAATTCTGTGGGAGAATATAAGTAATTTGAGCTTGTAAATTTCAATTTAAAATATTTACTAGTAAGATTCCATACATGCTATATTAAGCATTTAATTAAAAAAAAATTTTTTATACCTCAACTTGTAGTGTAAAAGGATGAGAGAGAGAATTTATGTATGAAACCAACAAGAATTTGAGGTGTTAAAAGAAAAGGAAGATTTTCTTTCCCCAAAAAAATTAATATGAGTCTGCAAAGAACTCAGAGAGAAGGAGTTGTGAATTTTCTATGGAATCTCATTTTGAGGAGAATTCTTCATCCTCTTCTTCTTCCTCCCAGTTAATCAAGAGGAAAAAAGGGGGGAAATTAATTGCCGCATCAAACAACAAGAAGCAAGTTTTTGTGGTGCAGCAACAGCTGAGAAATTATCCATATAGATGTATAGACAGTACAGAGTAATATATAAAAATACGGACATGTAATCTTCTTGTTTTCCTCTCTGGATCAGTAAACAGAGAGAGAGAGAGAGAGACGAGGAGGAAGAAGAGGAAAACGGAAGATGGGGAGGTTGAATGGAAAATGTGAACTACTTTTTTACAAGATGAATCCTTTCAGCTTCATCTATTCTCTCTCTCTATAGAGAGTAAAACTAGAGTATGAAAAGCGAAAAAAGTGTTGGCTTCTTGTATGGAGGACATGGATGGAAGTTATCTATAAAAAAGGTACTTGATAAAACATGACAAAGTCCAGCTGTACCGTCCCACGATATACACAAACCGTTTTCCTATTCTTCTTTTTCTTTAGCTTCTTGCCCTCTCTCTCTCTGTAAATCTATAGACAATTCCTTTCTACATACGCAATACATTTTCAAGTGACATTCCCTTTCTCTATTTTGACCCTTTTTCTGGGACGTGAGACATGGACATGTGATGGACACGATATAGTTCGATAGGGACGAACCATTTACGAGCCTGGCAATTTTTCTCAATCATCCTCCTCGACTTTTTGTGTTTCGAGGCAGTTCCAGAATCCAGAAAGTCAATCGCAATCAGTCCACATGCCCATACAACAAGTGAAACTTGGTCCATGATGAGCTATGGTTCATCATGAAATTTTTCGTCATTTTTTTTGCCCATTCTTTTCCTCCTCCTTTTTTTTGTCTACTCAACTTTATGGAATTATTTTTTTTCCACCAAATTACATGGGAAATCGCAAGTGCAGAGAAAGAAAAGTTAGACTTTCTCCTAATGGAGTGGGGTAGATATATAAACAATGAGATATATTCGTAATATATAGAGCTTCAATTTGTAGAGAATAACAAAGTTTACAAATTTAAACAAAATAAAAGAGAGAGAGAGAGAAAGGGAGTAAATAACAAATGATGTATTTTTTTCAGAAAACAATTTGATTTTCCAATTTAACAACGTAGAATTCTAACTTGTAATAAATAAAAGAAAATTTGCAATGAATTCATGGAACTAACTACCATGTCAGTATAAATGTCAACAATGATGATGACTTTAAAGTGTGTTAACTTAACTTAAAATTATTCCCATGTGGAAACTATTCAGTAGAGATAAAAATAGCAAAAGAAAACTTGATGAACTTTCAATCATATGACAAAAAAGGTCTTTTTTTGAAATCTCAATAGAACGTTTACATTTTCTTCAATTTAACTTTCTTTTTTTGTTCTCCTTTTTTACCCAACTTATACAATACAATCTCACTTTGTGTGTACGTAGAGTACACACAAGTTTTTTGATAGTACAATGTTGAATGTGGCTAGGAAAAACTTTTTGAGAAACTATTAAAAACTCTGTGGACTTTGTACATAGTTTACAATTTAAAAAAAAACTTCTTGAATTCAATTACTAAACTAAATTGAGTTGCTTTTTTATAAATAAATAAAAAAGAAAAGAAGAAAGACGATACACCCACTGACACTACAGTACATAAATATTAGCTCCCTTTGAATGACTATAAAGGAAATTAAGTGCACAATTATATTTAATTTCTATTTTAGTCTCCCTCTAACTTGACGCTACAGGTGAAAGCATTTAAAATATGAACTTTTTCCTTTTCAAATTATGAAGAATGGTATCCTTGTTTTTTATTTTATAAAATTATGGACAAAAGAAATGACCTACTATCTAATGTTTCCCTTTATGTACATAAACAGAGAGATGTTTATGCATAAAAAATACTTGAAAAAGTTATTTTAGAGTTAATAATATTTATAAGAGAACACTTACACCGGAGCATACGACTTATATCAAATAAAAACTTGCCGGCAGTTGCTCTTCAGGAATGACAATTTAATCTCCAAAAAAAATTTCACTTGAACAAGAGCACTAATAATAATCAAAAAGGGAGGACTCACACAAGGAGGATGGTCCGTTGTGTGTGGAGTGACGATGTAAACTGAACAAGCAAAACTTTTTCGTCTTGTTATCTTTCGTCTCCGGCCCATGAGTCTTAGACTTTTGGGAATATTCCCCCTCCTCCACTTGTGAACATGGGGGGGGGGGGGTTGTTGTGTGTGTAGTGTGTGTGGTAGAGGAAGAGGAAGACAGGAAGGGAATCTGTAAATATTTCTCATGATGCACTTGCTCAGTCACTTATACAACATGGCCCCATACATATAGTGTTGTGGAAAGAGTGTGACTGAGTATGGTCCATTTTATTTTGTTTTATTTTTTCAAAATACTCTAAGATTCATTTCAACTGGTACAAATTTAAAAGAGAGAGAGACTGTACATGATTATGTATAATGTATAAAGGAGATTTACATTTGGGGGGAAGAAGCTACAAAGTTACGTGAAGAGAGGGTGAATGTTGTCGTTTCCTTTAATATCCGACCATGTACGTACGATGGACTTGGCACATGTTCACATATAAGGTCTCTCTTGTATAGTTAATCATGTAGTTTGAATGAGTGAATATGTGTGTGTGGTTATATATACGACAGAGAGAGAGAGAGTATAAGAGGAAGTTGATCTCAACTGCTCAAACTTGATCCCTTCCTTTTTTCTTGAACGTCTTGAGAGAGAGAGAGAAGGTTCGAGAAATCAGTAGAGTAAAGTTATAACATTGAGTTTAAACCAAGAGAGAGAGAGAGTTCAATTTTATATCTGTATTATAGTCAACTTGTAAATACATAACATTATACTTTGGATATCAACTATTATGTTTGAAAAAACTTAAACATTTTAACATGTACAGTGGCTAAAGCTCTGTACAAATCTCATTTCTTCCTTTTACAAGAAAGCAAGAGAGAGAGAGAAATGATCTCATATTCCTCCCCTTACAAGATTCTCTCTACTTTTGTAATGTTACAAGATGTGCGGGCTTCATTTAGAGACTGGTTCGGATTCTAAACATGTGAACCCTCTCATATTTTATAGAGATGATTTGCCCTATGAGCAAAATTTTGCTCGTAGATTAGGATTACCATGCAAGCTATCTTGTATATTCAAATTATTTTTTATTTTTATGCAAGAATATACAGCTCGTAGTAGTTAGTAGACTTTATCAGGAAGGCTGTTTAACCATTTCAACTTGTTGTTCTGATGGTGAAGAATTGCCCATCATCATGTTAACTGACATTATGTCTTTCAATTTTTAAAAAAACACATCCACGTCAGTATACTTTTTAATTCGTCAGCAAACCCTCTTTTGGAAAAGATTACAGATATAGAAGTCTCCATTATTTTTCTGGATGAAATATGCAAAAAAAACCATTTCAACAGTTTTACATTACATGCATAGTCTAGTTAAGCTAATGACAAGATGCTGAAATATCAGAAGAGATGAACAAGAATGATGTTATGCAATGAAGACAAGGACAAGAGAACACGATTCGGGTTTTGTTTTGTCAATAGAAAAAATGTTTTGTCACGGTATCCTTTATTATTTCTTTATTTTTTTTATCATTATTATTATTACATCGATTTCATTGTAATAATAATAATTGTAAACCATATTATTGTAGCATTCCCTTCAATTTTCATTTTAGGTATTAATTAATTACAGTATTTTTTTTAAATATACTTTGTGTGTGATATTTCAAGACTCAAAACAGATCGATTTTTTTTTCAAAAAAAAAAACTAAGAGAACACAGAGGGAAAAAAGAAAAGAAAAAAGGGAAACACGAGCTTGTCGAAAACACAAAAAAAAAAATTAAAAGAAGAGAAAAAACAAAAGAGCTGTTTTGTGTAATATTATGTATAAGGTTATCGATTGCAATTAAGTAACTATAATAATTAATTAATTTTTTTATATTTATTTATAAAATTTCAGTAATAATTAATAATTTGTTTTTTTCCTTGCCAAAAAAACAACTCGGTTACAAGGAGGGAGAGAAAAAATACCTAAATACAATAATTATTACATAATAATAATAACTTGAGATGATTCTTGTTTTGTTTTTTTTTTACGTTTTCTCTTTCAATTACAATTTTTATAGCATATTATAGAGAACTGCAACTTGAATTAAATCAATTTTTTTTATACTTTAAGTGGTAAAAGTTCGCAACGATGATTTCGAGTATAGCGTAACGCAACCTCATCGATTAGATATATATATACTTTTTTTTATATATTTTTACCACATTTTTAGTAAACTTATATAACAATAATCCTTTTTTAATAATATTATTATGCCAATGATAATATTAATATTATTATTATGAGTAGTATTATATTCTAACGACTCTCATTTATATATATTCTTAGTACAATTTTTTTCTTCGTAGCAAGAATAATCATATATACTAAATTAGACAAAGACAATTCATTAACCAACAAATAAAGAAACGAACATATTCTCTTTCTTAAAATTCAGCGTCCACCTTACAGTATTATTATTATTATATAGGTAAATACATTTTTTTTTTGTATTTCATTTTGCTGCAATATAGTGTAGGGTTTTTTTTGCAACAAAAGCAGCAATCAATCAATTGTTGTAGTAATAGTAGTATTTAGTAGTTAGGTTATTATACCATTTTAATTAATTTTTTCTCATATACTTGTATATAGGATATATTATCAGAATCCAAAACAAATTACCGAATATACGATAGACGAATAATAATATTACGATTGACGGATTGCGACTGAGTATCATTCATATTTTAATAAAGAATACAGTATGTATACATTAAATATATAGCGACACTGAGAACTGAAAATTCAAGTATTTACAAAGAGAGAAGAAAATAAAAACTGCCTAGATTCAGGTCATTTATTGTACATGACCATATATTAATAATATATGACCCCATATGACTATACGAGTGTCACCGTCTCCTCAAATAAGATATTGGCAACACAATTTACTTGAACGAAAAAAAAAGGTCATCGTAATATCGTACTCGTAAATTAATAAATTTGTAGTTTTTCTCTTGTCCTTTTGTGTGTTTGTGTACATTGTATATGTAATTTGTTCTGGATACTTGATTCTTAAGATTAAACACGGTATAAGGGAGGACAAGGGAGGGTATATATTTTTTGGGGGGGAAGTGTGTATGGGAGAGGGATGGGAACGAGAATTAACTGATGACAATCGTTAACATAAAATCATCTTAATAAATTACTTGTAATTAACTGACTATTCATTAGTAATACATCATTTATTAAACCATCACTGCACTCATGTCATCATCACCGTACTTAACCATAAATCATTTAATATATAAGAATGAAGACGGGGGAGGGGCGTATAAGTTTGATAACTCCCCGAATATGTATAAAATCCTCACTCTCTCTCTCTTTTTTTATATATAGTAACTCGAATAATTGCCAAATCGAAAATACATCGGCAAAACCAAAACAACAATATCATCTATAGAAATAACAACCAACGTTAGAGTTGTCCTTCCAACGCTCCGCTTCCTCCTCTTCAATTTATATAATACAATCTAAGCCTCATACGTTATAAATCATATATATATGTATATATATAATAGTAAGTTTATAGGTTAATAACACTCAGAATATTATTTTATATATTTTATGTATAATATATAGAAAGTACGTATCGACTAACGCTTATTGTTATTGTAGCTTCTGTTGGGTGATGTTCTTCCACCTTGGAAACTTCCACTATTATTATTATTATTATGTCCACCTCCAGTAGATCCTCGACCACCACCTGGCCTTTCACTATTATTGTTACCACCACCCCCTCCCCCACCTCCACGGTTTGACCCGCGGAAGGTACGAGAATGTGTTTGTGGGGGAGGTCTTTGATCGTAAGAACTTCCGCCGCCATAGTTTCTGCCATGACCGGATCCTCCACTACCACCCCCACCTCCCACTGAGCTATTATTTCCACTATGATTGGCAGATGTCGAGTTATTCACTACGTTGTCACGATTGAAGTATGAGCTACCACCTGAATTCCCCATGTTTGGCCGGCTTCTCTTCTCTTCAACATTCAACCGACGATCTTGTCCATCATTCATCTTCATTGAAATTTTTTGCTACATTACAAGAAAAGAAAAAGAGTCAAAAAATTATTTTTTTTTTAAAAAAATAAGACATTTTAAATCAATATCACACAAAATAAACAATCTCACTTCTATTTGCTTACCAACCCCATTTCTCATTGCTAATCATATTTAAATATTATACGCGTAGTAGTAGTCTAACCCATTACGAAAAAAGTAAAGTTTGCAGAATTTCGTAAATATCCCGTAATTCAAATGTGTATTCAAAGAATACACTAAATACTAGCAAATACATGTATAAAACTGATTCCATGCTTTTTTTTATTACAAAAAATCAAATGTTTACAAACCTTTTTCAGGGCTGCTTGGGCAGAAGAAGTTTCTTCGAAAACAACAAAGGCAAAGTAGGGTACTTTTGGACCAGAGCTCTTGGGTGCCGGCTTTTGAATTTTAATATCCGCCACTTCACCAAACTCAGAAAATATTTCCTGTGGAATAAAAATAGTAAATATTATATTCCACATTGAACAATTACTTTTATTTCCAGTGAGAAATTATTATACCAAATTATGAAATTAAAAATTGTATGCTGCTACAGTTTATACTAATTGTGAAAAAAAATCATATAATAGTATTTAAAGAGACATTACCCTAATCTCTGGATTTGTAATGGTATGAGGGAGATTGCCCACAAAAAGTTGGTGAGCATCCGAATAAGAGTTGACAGGCCTTCTTCGTTCGCCATCAACACTACCAGTGTCATCATTAAGGGCATTGCTAGAGCGAGATGAGAGTCTTTCCCTTCGATCACGATCCCGATCACCAAAATGTCGTTCTCTATTGTCCCTATCTCGATTAAATCCACTGCCACCACCACCAGGACCACGAGGATTCCTAGGAGGTAACGCCGACTTATCATTCTGCCTTTGATTATTTAGAGCAGAAGGCTGGGGTGAAACTTGAGGTGGAGATGTAATACCGCCATCATTGACACTAACAGTCTATAAAATGAAGAAAATTAACATTACAAATTATGTTGAAAAGTTGAAATGATTTTGAAAGCTAAAATTAAATATTCATCACAATATTAAATCCTGAATATGAGACATGAGAAAATTCACTACGGAGAATTTTTTATAAAAGAGAGAGAGAGAGAGAGAACACATTTGTTAGTACAACATTTACCTACCATTTTGTTTATAAAGAAAAATGAAAAAAATAATTTTGAAAATTGTTTAGTCTTACCACATTACTGCCAGGACTGCCTCCAGTAGGTCCATTAGCACCAGGTTTAGACGTTGGAGGAGCAGAGGGAGTCGATACAGATGAGGAGATTGAGTTACTTTTGAAAAGGTTAGCATAAGTTTTTGGCCCGCTACCACCACCACCACTACCAGCACTAATGACAACAGCTTCATCTTCAAGAACTCGATTAATGGAGACAACGCTGACTCCATCATCCCCTGCACCACTCATGGGACCAGCAGACGTAATTGTTGAAGATGACTCGACAGTCGAACCACTATTGTTGCTAGTAAATTTTCCAGAAGCTACGTGTTGTGCCTTGCTATTATTGACGGGGGCAGTGGTGGTGTTTGAGCCACTATTATTGATATCATTGACGAGTCCAGGGGATGTTTGACCATGGGATTGTTGTTGGTTAATAGTAGGAGTTGACACTACAGTTGGTTTCAGATTTCGAATGACATCAACCATTGGAGAGGGATTTGCATTGACGGTTGGTGCCAAAGGTGGACTTGGAGCAGCCACAGGAACCAAGTCACTGTTATTAACTTCTTCTTCCTTGTCGTCCAACTCCTCAGATTCCTCTTGGTCTAAATTGGCTTCAACCGGGGGACTGGCTTGAACCTCTTCATCGCAGAATACTTCATCCTATAAAATGTTTATATTCAGCATATACCACATGTTTTCTTTTTTGTAAAATTAAAATGATATAAAGAAGGGAAAGACCACAACTAGTGTGTAAAACACAAAACAAGACAGGATAATAAAAATTTTAAAACAAAATTACAAACGGAAATCTTTTGCGTACCTGATAATGAAAAATATCATTTCGAACGTAGTATCGTTTGGGTGACTGAGGAGCCAAGACGAAGGTTTGCATAAATCGTCTCATGGGTTGTCCGTTGTTAGACAGCTCCCCGGTGACTTGAATTACTACTCCATTCCCCAAAGTCTCATGAGAGTCCACCTTTAAAAAAAATAAAACATGATGATAATGTACACAATTTTTACATGTTGTTGTTGTCGTTTAAAAACAAAAAAAGAAACTGCACACTACATCAATACTAGTATATTGCATCCTTTAAAAATGGTAGTAAATAGAGGGATAATTACCTGTCGGATCTTTGCATGACAGTTTCGAAAATTCAAGGATTGAATTCGCTTATGGATTTCTTGTTGACCATAAACGACTTTGGAGTCACGAGCCGACACCCCATGAACGAAGGAGGAATCATCCGAATAAAATCGGTGAAGATAAAGGGGCCCCTGATTCATCACCGTGTAGTACTGACGCACAAATTCAAGTCCCACAAGGTAGACATTAGTTGAAGGGCTATTATTTAGAGTCAAGTTGTTGTCCGCGGTGGGACTGTGTGGATGGACGATATTATTAGTTTCCTCCATAACCATTCTGGAAATGACCATTCTTTGTGGACACTTATGCAAATAGTCAACTAGTCAGAAAAGAAATTGAGGCTTTTTATTCCTTTTTCTCTACAATCAAAATGTGGACACTTATTCCGATATAGTCAAAATCGTCCAGAAAAAAGAAATTGAGGCTTTTGTTCGTTTTCGCTGAATCAAAATGTGAGCAAAAACGTAAAGCAGTTCAGATGGCAGGTCGGTTTGGGAAACGCGCTCAACTCACGCCAGCCGGCTCTGCCTGTCCCTTTTCCTGTCGGGGACCGGAAATTGCAATTAACATTTTGGAGTCAAATGAAAGACTAATTGTGATTATCCTCATGGAATGTAGCATCATTAAAAATCATAGAATTAAAATGTAATTTTCCCCGTCATCCTTTCTTTTTAATGAACAAGTCTCAATTAAATCCCCCAAATCTCCCAAGTCTCCGGGGTTTCGCAAAGCCCCCAAAGGCCCTCTGGTGAAGGAGAACCCATTCACTCGTTCGCCGCATGTTTCTTGTCCGTGCGATTGGGATTTTGGTCAAAATTAAAAATATTGTTTTAATTTTTGGGACAGTTTAATTAAAATAATTACGAAATGGTGCAACGGTTAACGTTGAGAAGACGGTTGTCTTACAACACAGCCAGTAATAAAAGGAGGATGTAAGTTCTTGTACATTGTATTTCCAAAATTTGACTTAAAAAAGTAGTACATTCGAAAAAATGTTGAAATTTTATTTTATGGATTTTTAATCATTGTCATTTTTGTTTTTCTTTTATTATAGTGTTAGAACTCCAGGAGGGAAACTTGTTTATCAATATTTAAAGAAGCCCAGACAGGTTCCCAAATGTGGTCACTGCAAGGTCAAGCTCCGAGGTGTTGCTCCAGCCCGATCCCGGGAGCGAACAAAGATGTGCCGGCGTCTTAAAATGGTAAATAGAGCCTACGGAGGAGTCCTATGCCACAAATGTGTGAAAGAAAGGTAAGATGAAATTTTCATTTCATAATTGCAATTTTTAAAAGACCAAATTCTACTTGAATGTCTAATGAATAATTGAAAAAACGTAATGATCATGATGTGATATTAATTCTGTCTCCTTTTTGTCCCATGTTGTATAGAATCGTTCGAGCGTTCTTAATCGAAGAACAGAAGATAGTTGTTAAATTGATGAAATCCCAACAAGCATCAACCAAGAGCAAGAAAGCAGCAAAATAAAAAAAAATATAAATGTGTACAAGAGTTTTTCGACAGTGATTGAAATAAAAGCTCGGATTACAAAGTTTGTATTATATAAAAAAAATGCACGTGTTTTTGCCATTCTTTATTCATCATCTCTATATTAAATAATTTTATTTCTCTAGAGTAATTGACATTTAAGTAATTATAACAGTCTTCAATTTCTCAAGTACTTATTCCACGCAGGGATTTTTTTTTATAAAATAGGACATACTTAAGTACATACATTAACTTTAAAAATAGACTTGAGGGGAAAGAGATCACAAAGTATTATTGTTACACAAAAACTATTTCATTACAGTCCTTGAATTTCTTGTAATGCAGTCCTTACAATATTAATTTGTGCTTTGACAGAGAGCTCTTCATTTGTTAACAAGTCTACTTTTTTTTGTAAAAAATCTATCTTCTTTTGACAAAATTTATTGGTTTCATCTCGACTCATGGGTAGCCAGATTCCACAACCAACATTAACTATTATTTTGTTAGTATCTGCTATCTCGGCTTGAACATAAAAATTACAGCCAATATCCACCCGGGTTCTCATACTAACTTTTTTAGTACTAGCTCCTTTTGAAAGGTCATCAGCACTAGGAGTCGGAGGAGAAATAGTCTTGATAGTTCGTTGTAATTCCATGTATTCTGCCATTTCACCAAACAATTGATCACGTCGTTCAAGAGTTACCCTCAGATTCGTTCTCAAAACATCATTTAAAAAATGTTCATATTTTTCAACTTTTTCTTTCAATTCCACTTCTCTTGGACGTTCACTCAACATTATCTCTTCTTCTTGGATCCAAGCAGGTAACAATTATCTATGCTATCATAAATAAAAAATATTTTTTTGTTTTTAAATTGTACAAAATTTAATCAACTTGTCTTTAAGCATATCCTACAGAGGATAAAGTATATTTACTTAATAATAGTAATAAACAAGTAAATAATGTAAATGACTACCTCTGTTCCTCAACTCTACAAGTCTGGATCCATACAAAACCGAAAAAAAACGAAAAAGAATGGGAGAAAGCTGAGAAAGCCGGAAACAAATTCCCTTCGCGGGTTCTGGCTATTCAAATTCTAACTCTTAAACATACTGTACAAAAAAGCAAGAATTTAATCTCTGTTAATTTTAACGTACAAATGTAAGTAATATCTTTTTGTTGCTACTACTGTAGTTGGAATAGCATACTTCCATCCACGTCATAATTGCACAATACGCCTGTAATATATTTTCAAGGTTCTATGATCCATTCAAATTGAATTGGGTGATGAATACATGTGAGACTCAATCATTATTTCTTTTCACTTTGCAGATCTCTGTCAGGAAAGTCATCCGAGACGTAACCTCTTGCACACGACATGGCTGAAGTTCAGTAAGTTATGCATTACTATTCTCTTTAATCCAAATGTAATTCGGTTTCTTGACGACTGTAAATTATAAATGAATTCTATTCCAAAAATTATAGGGAAGGAGCATTATTAGGTATGGGCAATCCATTGTTGGACATTGTTGCTACAGTAGACCCAGAATTCTTAGAGAAATATGGAATGAAAGCCAATGATGCGGTTAGAGGATAATTTTATATATTTTTTAATTGTATTTATTGTACAACTTAAGTAGTAAATTAATATCTAATGGTTAATGTTCGTTATCAAGATTTTGGCCGGAGATGCCCATATCCCAATGTATGAAGATATTGTGTCAAAGTATGAAGTTCAATACATTGCTGGTGGTGCTACACAAAATGCTCTTAGAGCTGCCCAGGTATAAATAAAAATACTACACGTGGATTTAAAAGTACCATCATTATTTCATCATGGTTTAAATTAGACAAGGAAATTAATACTCTTGTTTTTTCTCCAGTGGATTTTGGGAAAACCAAATGTTGCAACATTTATGGGCGGAATTGGTAACGATAAATTTGGTAAAGTTCTCTCTGCTGCTGCTAAAGAAGATGGAGTGAATGGAAAATATCAGATTATTGACAGTCAACCCACTGGAACTTGTGCTGTACTACTCACTGGAAATAATCGATCCCTTTGTGCTTATCTAGCAGCTGCCAATCATTTTACTAAGGATCATCTGCTTAAACCAGAAAATTTTGCATATGCTGAAAAAGCGCAAATCTATTATATATCTGTAAGTGATCAAACAATAATCCTCCTCACTAGAAATCCTACAGTTTTTTCGCATGTCATGTTATAAGTATTGTCATAAACTCATGTATAATTTTATTTATTACACTCTAGGGCTTCTTTTTAACAGTGAGTCCGGATAGTATCGCAACCATCACAGAGTATGCTTCCTCACACAATCGACCTTTTTGTATGAACCTAAGTGCCCCCTTCATTTCACAATTTTTTGGAGACCGATTGAATGCTGTTGTGCCATACATTGATATTTTACTCGGCAATGAAACTGTAAGTGTGGCAAGAACTTCTTACATTTATAAACCTTAACAATATGTAATTATAAAATTTATAATATAAATTATAATTTATAGTAGTTCATTTGTTTTTAATTCTAATGTGTCCCTTGTAGGAAGCTAGAGCATTTTCTGAACTACAAAAATTCGGTACAGATGATGTAGTAGAAATTGCGAAAAAAGCTGCTAACCTTCCAAAAACTAATGACAAGAGACAAAGAATGATTGTATTTACTCAGGGAGCTGATCCGGTTGTTGTTGTACAAGGTAAACAAATTTACAATGTGAAAAACAATGACATGCAGTTGGACCCTGTTTTATATTTTAACGTCTTTTTTATTATCTTTTTTTAAAATTACAGACGGCAAAGTTCATCAATTCAACGTAAAACTCTTGTCGCCCGATCAAATTAAAGATACTAATGGTGCTGGCGATGCTTTTGTTGGAGGTACACATAAATACAACCAATGATTATTAATAATACTTTCTCAATATAATGAGTATATTATTAATGATATGGTTTTTCTCTCTTCATATTTCATATAGGATTTTTAGCCCAACACATTCTAGGGAAGCCGCTAGCCACTTGTGTCAATTGTGGCATTTGGTCAGCAACAGAAGTAATTCAACAAAGTGGATGTACTTTTCCAGCAAATAAAACTTTTAGCGAAGACAATAATTAATAAAACTTTTGGACATACAGTGTATGCCATACACCATTTTAAACAATTTTATGGGTACAATATCATAAAGGCCTTCAAAGTATATATACATGTTGTTTAAGCTGAGACAATAATATTATAAGTATGTTACTAAATTTTCGATATTAAATATGGTGGCTATTTTTCCTTTTTGAATTTTTCCTGAAATATTTATACAGATTCAATGTGTATTCATATCAAAATGTTTTTTATAATTATTCAAATGCATTAGCTTTATACTTTATTGTTAAAAGCAAATGAATATTTACTTACTAAATATTCCTGGAACTTTGCTATTAGTTTTTTTGGGTCATCTACTTGAGGTACCTATGAAGCAAACATTTTAATAAAAACAAGCTTTTTATTGAAAAAATCTAGTCGTGACAATTTCTTTTATCATACAAGTTACTGCACAAAAGATAAGCATTCTTTTAATATTACAAAAACTACTTTTAGTATTTACATAGTTGTGCAATGGGTACAGTTTCTTACCTCATAATTTTGACATAGATAAACTCCAGAGTACACTCCTACAGTGAACGAGATCTATAAATTAAATGATAGATTAACTTTCTGAGCACACACAAAATATTTATAGTAATTCAAATTACAAGATTCGCAAAAGGAAATGTTATAGTGGAATTATTTTGTGGAAATATGCTTACCAAGTTTCCGAATAATCCCATTATTTATTCCGATCCCATCCAATGATTCCACAGTCTAAGTCCTACTATAGACGATAGCTCCTTCAAAGAAACTAAATTTTCAACGACAAAGAACGAATTTGACCTTGCAAAAAAGTGACGGCCAAAATAAATTTTTGACAATTTTTTAAAATTCACGTTACCGCCGTCTCATTTAGATATGTACACAATGTAAATATATGCATGTTGTTAAAATGAGCAAAATTTTAATGATGAAATCAACCACAAACTGTTACTAGGCAAAAGTTTCATTCGTTTGTAATGCAAATACTTGTATGATAGTTTACAAATAATTCCATGATTTAATTGGTAAATAGTAAATGGCAAAGAACTGAACACTTTTATTAATTAGGTTCGCATTGCAAACTGTGCAATAAAAAGCATAATATGCTCAAGAATTAAAAATTCACATTTAAAAAAAATCAAAAATCATGTAAGTATAACAGCTACTATTTGATATAGTACAGCATAATACAACGAGATACAAATCAAATATAACGAATAAATGTCGAAACTTAATACATATTTAAATAATGGTAATATAGAGATTGTAAAGTATGTGAAATATAATATTATCTTGGGCGTCCGTAATTTTATAAAATAAACTTTGTAATTTATACATAATCTTTACATTTAAGGCTTACCTAATATTTAATTTAATCTGCTCTAATTGTTGTTGTTCTAAATTGCTTTTAATCTGCTCTAATTGCGATATATAGACCTGCAAGAAAAAGGGTTTAATTAATTTCTGAAGTTAAGTCATCAAACAAAGTTATTTTAACTCTGGTAAAAAATGACTCATCATGCCAGTTTCATGACATGCAGGCACATTATTATTGTGTATTATATTTGATTTATATTTTTTTGGAACTCTTTTCAGTAATGCTTATTGAATTAAATTGATTATAACCTGCAGTTTTTGAAATCGAGTATAATCAGGTTCCTGTACACAAAAAAAATTGTCAATAATTTCATACCTTTCTTTTAAATCTTTTAAATGTAATTGTAAATGGTGGTCTTACAGGTGCTCTCACACGAGGGTTCCAACGACAATAGTATGTTTTCCATACTTTCAAATGTCTAATGGCTGCAGATGGGACAAGAACTTTATTAACCCCAACCTCATGACTATAAAATGGGTTCAGATACATGCTGAAAAGAGACAAAAAAAGAAACACTGGTCATGAAATTTGTTTCATAAACATCATCACTACCTAAACATGTAAGAAATAAAATTATGAACTACTTTTCCTTTTACTCACTTTTTTCTCGTGTTCATCATAGACCAAAGTGACACAGTCTTCTTTTTGACTTCATGAGCAACACGCTCTCTTTCAGTATTGTATAAAAATGTGCCAAAGAGGCCAGAATACAAATGATCCAATATTGTGATCAAAAAATATTCAGTAAATTCAAAGGCGTAAGGAAATTGCACTATCACTTGATACACAGAGTCAATCCATTGAAGAAATACAGGCGAACGATCTGCATCCGAATGCCGTTCATCTCCATGCCCAATTCTCTGTGTATAATATTAAATTAATATTTTAATTTCTATGTAATATGGCCATTTACTTAAAAAAGATTATGTGAAACATTTTAAATATTAATTTTAAAGTATTTTCTTACATGTTGGAACTTATGACCGAAACTGAGCCACTCTTTTTCGATAAGAATTTCAAAACCTTTCATGGTTCTATAAAATGGATCCAGGAGTAGCATGGATAAGGATGTCAACTATTGAAAAATACAATTCATTTATTGCAGATTCTGAATGCTAAGTTTCATTGTAAAAAATAGTTGTTTCTCTTTTTTAACAACGTACCTGTGCTGTTCTATCCCAACCTGTGAAGTGAAAAATACAACGTAATATGTTACAAACACTTTTTTATCTACTTTTAACATAAATACTTTTAAAACATAAAAATAACAAGCTTTTCTGTCGTATCTTACCATCCGAACAATGAACTAAAACGGAAGTTTTATTATTTTCAATCTTGTCAACAATACGAATAGCTCCAGACAGAATACATTTGATATGTTCCAACCACTTGGTTGCTTCAATATTTGAAAACCACTTGGAGTCATCAATTGTTGGATAACATTCATCTATTCAAAAATGAAATAAATTAAATCAGTCATAATAAAAACATGACACAAACTGACACTGACTACGGTACAGTTTCTCAGAATATATTTGTAAATAAATAAAGGTATACCTTTCAGCTTTCTTAAGGACTCTCTCATAACATGAATGTTATGAATGTTAAGGAATACTAATTCTATATTTTGATAAATGTCTTCACTTTCATAGCCTCCTCCTTTAGCTTTATTTGCTACCGCATTGGCACTAAAATAGAAATACATGACATAAATTTATAATCACATTCTATAATGGAAATAAATTAGAATAAATTATGTATACTTAATTTATGATACGTACTTTGGTCTTGCATCCATCACATACAACTTGTGAGCTTGTGCATTTGCATCAAGGATCATTTGAAGATATTTCTCATCATCTCGACTTCTTTTTGAAGCCACACCAACCATTGGCTGGGAGCACCTTGTAATACTAGCCTGACTGTTTTTATTTAGAAAATAAAACAAATGGACTGTTAGTTACAATATATTGATGTCGACTAATGGAGGTCCAAATTAATTCTACGTATACACTACCTATATGGATGTAGCCAAGAGAGTACTGGAAGTCTATTTCTAGAACGAAAGCCACAAACGGAACGAATAAAATCTTCTTCTGCGGCAGCCACATTATTATCTACGAAATGGGAAAGGGAAATTATACATTACACAATACTTGAGAGATGTAATAAAATAATTAAATTGGTGCGAAACAATAATTACTCCATATCCTTCACTGCTTACCCCGAGAATTTCTTTCAGCTGATGCTGTTTGATGCAAGGGTGTTCGGACTGGGATAGCCCAAACAGCAGGATATGAATCACACAATTCATACTTATCATTGATTTTAGTAATTTTCCATGATTCGTTTGGAATACCCTAAAATCATAATTAAATATTTACATATGACAATACAAGTACAAGTAGACGCTCATTCTGAATAATAGCTACAATTAAATTACAATACTTACTAATCGTCTAAGCTCAGCAATTGGCTCATACACATTCCATCCTTCCTCAACAAATTTTTCACAGTAGCTAAAGGCAAAGGAGATACCATTTCTTGTAAGGGGAAATGCAAATTGAAGTAAATCTTCATAAAATTCTCTCCTCGAATGATTTTCAGGGTTATAGGCGAATTTGACAGTGCGAGCATCCTTACAAAAAATCTCGATTCCATAGGCGTTTTCCCCTCTACTTGATACTCTACCAACTTTTTCTGCTCGATTTACCTATTTTATTCCATCAATTGGATACATTAATCATTCAAAATAATTTCTTTGGAAAATAGATAATGAATTATTGTTGTAATATAGGATTATATACCATTCCAAGAGGAAGATCAAAAGTTCTTTCTGTACTACAAAACACCAACTTATAGTTTGTCAAATACAGAGTGCCCTTAATTGGGCCGGTGAATGGACAAACATAAGTCACATCATGACAATCTCTTTGAAGTGTCTCTCCTTGAAGTAAGTAAGGACCCTCAGCTCCCTTAAAATGTAAAAAAAATTAAGATAATGACATGTGAAGAGTCAAAATAATTTTACATTACATTGATACATTCACATCAGAACCTCACGAAAAATAAACCTTACAACAGTTTGAAACAAGACCTTTTTTTAAAACTTACATTTGGGGTTTGTTGCTCACGATCAAGACCACTTGTATAGGAAATATTTGACTGAATTTGTGCTGAAGAATAACGCGGATGAGCTGAAATAAAAAAAACCTTCTATCTGAAAAGGTGTTTAAACTATTCAAATTTAACATGACTTATTTCTAATTCACAGTAGTTCTATTGCTATTGTAAGTAGTGATATTGACTATTCTACTAAACTTTTCAGTAATGAGTAAACAATGATGTAAAAAATATTTTTTCTTACCTGGTGCAGAAAAAGTCAAATCATTTGAGGACGATGACGTAGAACTTTTGCCTTGTGAATCCTGCTGACAGAACAAATGTACAATACTGTTATACCCCCATTTTACACAATTTAAATGTAAAATTTAAAAAATATATAAATATAATTTAACGAGGAAATAATAACACAAAAAAATTAAATTAGTCATACTTTTGAAAATGAAGATTTGGAGTCACTTGTAAGAGATTCGTTACTTCCTGTATTCATTGTACTTCGGACGCTACTGTTCTGAGCAGATCTTCTCATTCTCTGTTTTCTTTCCTCAATTGACAGTTAGTGACTGTCCAAAACAAACGACAGCTGAATAGATTTAACGTCTCCTATTAAACTTAAATCGTGAATAATTTGGTCCAAATATAGAACTAAGATTTTAATTTTATTCGGACCAAAATTATTTTCAAGCATACCGCTCATGTAAAATATCATAGAAAAATAAATCTTTGTCTCTCATCGTCAGTTTATTTTCAGTACTTAAACGGCTTAGGATTTAAGACTATTTAAGTGATTGTTATGCAACAAAGATGATTAGTAAATGATGAAGAATATGCTAAAAATAGACACAGACAAGATATTTTAAATTGGATGATACACACATATTATGCTGTTTATTTTTTCATTTTATATATTGTATATTTTTACGATTTAAAAAATGTGTATACGGATCATCACACACAGTCAAACTGTTCTTATAATAAATAAGTAGATAATTATTTTCATCCTTGTCCTTTTATATATGGGTACACACACAATTACATTCATACTAAATTAACTAAATATCGGACAAACATACACAAATACATCCTCGTCATCACAAGTTTAAAAATAGCCGTAGTTTTATAGGACTCATATAAATATATTTTTATATGAATTTGAATAAATTAATTAATTTTAAACAGTCGTCACAACACACACACACACATACACTCACTCACTCATCATCATTATCATACTTTTGTCACACAACTTACAAATGCACGATTTTACAACTTTTTTGTATGCCTGGCAATTAAGTATTTGATCCATCAAAAAATTCATGGATGTTAACATTGCAATCATATATATATATGTATATATATATATATATATTTCATATTACTAATTAATGTACTAGCAAAGTTAAAAATCTATAAACGTTGCTACATTATGTCTTCTTCTTCTTGTCTTTTTATCGGCCTTGAAATAATATAAAATTATTCTTAAAACTCATCATACACAAGAACGTAAATAAAAGTTATTCGTTGAGCAATGTAGTTGTAGCTATTTATAAAGTAAGTAAGTTATAGAGGTTAGACATTCCACTAATACACCATGTAAAAAAGAGGTATAAAAACAATAAATAAATAAAATCCCCCCAAAAAAAAGAGTTAAGAAAAGTAGTAAGCAGTAGTAAACTACACATTACATTTAAATTTCTTATAATATGTATATATATATTATATAATATATATACGTAGCTCTGGTACAGTGTATAATTTGTAGCACTATAGCTTTTATACATATATAATATGTTTGTGTGTGTAAAAAGTATATAACAATAATAGGATAATCTGTTTTACAGTACAAAATTCAACACATTGCAAGGCAATAAAAATGACATATATATTATACATTAATTATATATGTTAATGATAGTATGAAAAATCTTTACAGGTATATAGGTTATTAATAACACGTGCAAAAAAAACCCCACATGAATGTATATAATTATTACATAAAAAAACAAACAATTGAACAATCTTTTTACGACCATAAAAACAATAATAAAATTGCACAATGATTCATTTTGGCCGAGAGAAATGTAAATACATTAATATGTATGTAAAAAATTAATTAAATACACTCATTAGTAGCAATGAATGATGATAACAGTTACATAAATATATATGGAGAATATATTGGAATACATTGTCGTACTTCATTTTTTTGCTATGTTGCTCATAAAATCATATATCTAATAATAATTGTTATAGCGTAATAATAACATTATTTTATTGAAGTCATATGTAGTATAAAGTTAAAATCTTGCATTGCTTCTTTTTTTTCTTTTCTCTCTCTCACGAATTATTGGGCGTCACTGTCGCTCGTTGTGTCGTGTTGTGTTGTATTTTTTTCTGTATAAATTGAATATTTATAACGATTCATCTAAAATTGAACAATTTTGGAAGGGATATGTAAGTTAATTGTGTGTCTCAAAGTACTAAAAAGAGATTTTTTGTATTGCAACAGTACAAGAAAGTGTCAATTTGCATTTTAACTAATCCTCACCTTTCTTTCCTTGGTATGCATGCCGTCTAAGTCTGTCATAAAGATCTTCCTTATTGCCATATATGCTGGCTGTAAATTGTACAAAACAAAACAATGTTATACAAAAAAATATTAATGGAAAAATCCATCAAAACTTTTCATACTAAGTTACTGAGAAAAACTGAAAAAAACTTACCATTTGATCTTGCTAAACTATTTAACTGGCCATTTTGGTAGCCTTCTGTCAAGAAAATTATTTAAAACCAATTTTAATGAGGTAAAATTTATTGACAACTCTTCATATACTAGTAAATGCTTGAACTATATTTTTTTTAAAAAGGGAGAAATGTTTTCAATTACCTGGGGGTATACCTTCACCCTTCATATAAGTCTCATTATAGAAATTAGGCATGTCCCAACCATCTTCTTCATCATCATAGTAATGTGCATATGTGGAGTGATGAGATGGGGCAACTGGAAAATAAACAAAAATATGTAAGATTAAGAAACAGTCTTTATTCTTTATTCCATGTACTCTTTGAATGTACTAAATATATGTACAATCCCTAGATACAAGTATTTATTAGATCACTCACTTGACTCGGCGTAAGGTGCTGCACTGGGTGCTCCATAATAAAAGTTAACCTGTGAACCACCTGTTGGGTCAGGAATTGTTGAAGCTGCTAAAAGTTTCTTGGGCTCTCTCCTCTTTGAGCCTCTGTAAAAGTAAAATTATAATAATAAAAATTAGTGTGAAATTAGGAAATCTTTCTTCATTATACAAAGAGATAAAAGAATTCAAAGGAAGTATACTTACCGGACACAAATCATCCAAATTAATAAAACTAGCATAATGATGAACACGACTCCTCCAGCAACACCACAGGCAATATACAAAAAGTCTGATTTCTCTAAACTGTAAAAATAAAAGTAGGTCATACATATTAGAAAATGTACTACCCTTGTTACCTATTTTCAATATTTCGGACATAACATAATTGTCAATGTTTTTTCAATTTTAATAAAATGTTCTTACCATTGCTTTCCTACAAAGCTACCAATACAATTACAGAAAGGCTGTCCATTTTTGTCTTTGTAACAGGTGCCTTCATTATGGCAATAAGCAGCACAAAAGTCTGTAGAACAAAAGAAATTATGAATTAAATATCTGTCGTAGAATTATAAAATCATTGTTTGTTTAAATCTTTTAAATAAAACTTACCCCTACAAGATCCGATTCCATACCCAGTTCCATTAAAGCCTGGTCTGCACTCACTATTAAATTTTTAAGATTGCAAAGTTATTAGTTTGTCCACGAAATAGTCACAATTAAGAATATATTTGAAGAAAATTATGTCTCTTACCATTTATGTGAGCCTGTGTCTTTATTAAGGACACAAATGGCATTATGATCGCAAAGTGCCTCCCCACCATCAACATTACAGGGATTCAAACAGTCTTCAATTTTAGTCTAGATTTTAATACACATAAGAAATCAATTATTTGAAACTCATTTATAGTCTCTCTTTCTCCTCTAGAAATAAATTTTATACTATGGACACTTACAGATCCAATTCCAGTCGTTGTGTCTGCAGGACAATTGACACAAGTTGTTTGATGTGATTGGTCCTGATAAGTTCCCTTTGGACAGAGACTACAGACATTAGCTGTTGTATTCAAGTAGGAACCTGTAGACATTTAAATAATAATAAAGATTAGACATGATAAATGTTTTTAAAAATTAACAGTAATAGACAGTGGGGTATTTTTAGTCATCCGTACCTGGTCTACAAATGGGAAGAGTACAATCCTCAATGTTAGTCGCTCCGTTTGACTGAGTGGTTCTATCCAATGGACAACTGACACATGATGGATGAACCCCTTGTGTTCTGTATGAGCCTCGGTCACAAGCAACACAAATACCTTCAGAACTTAAATGCTGTCCACTTGGACACTCATCTCGACATTCCAACTCTGAGGTGGCATCAGTCATTCGGGTTGTTTTGCCAAGGTCACATAATTTACAACCAAATTGTCCCTCTTCTGCTTGATACTGTCCATGTGGACAACTTCGACAAAGTTCAGCTGTTTCTATGGACATGAATTTACATGTTATTAAAATTTTGCACAAATTCTTTCAGTTTGAAAATGATAAACCGTAAAAATAAATGAATTCAAAAGTTTTTCTTATGTCTTACCAGAGAAATACTTGCCGGCTGGACATCTTTCTTTACATTCCTTTGGTGATTTGGCTCCAAGAATTTTGGTGACACCGAGTTTTCCAGCAACTATACAAAAAAAAGTTGAATGAAATTAGTAAAGTTTCCATAATAAATACAATGCAATAAAGATGAGGCATATTATGAGTTTCTTACTGGATGGACATGGTGTACATTTGAGTTGACCAGTTTGACTTTGGTAAGTTCCCACTGGACAAACAATACAACTGGAATTGGAAGACTCGTAATATGAACCGGAAGAGCAAGGAACACAATCTGATTGAACAACAACATGACCAGGTGCACAAGCATAGTCTGAGACCAAATCCAAAGATGTTGGATCAGCTGCGGTATTGGGCAAAACATCTCGTACATTGAATGCATCCTTCTCCAAAATTAATCCTGAAATTGTAAACAAATAATTTATTAAGTATTCTGAATTTCAATTAATCACATTTATAATTTCATTGCAAAGCAAATTTTTTCACTCACCTTGAAGTAATTTCTGAATGTTTGATTTTTCATTGGTGTCAACATGAGTAACTGGATCAGATTGTGCTGGGAAACTGACTTCAACTTCATAGACATCATCATTGTCATTATTACTATTGGCTTGTCGTTTCTTCTTGTTATTTTGTCCACCAGCCTTCTTATTACAATTTACTCCGATATTTAAATCTTGACAGTCAGCACCATCCTTAGACTTTGAAGCACAGAATCTCCAGTCCTGTTATAATTATATAAAACGTTTTAAATCATGATTTACTGTACTTTAAATGGAAAGTGGAAATTTCCTCACAATGTTACTTTTTCTCAACGAATATTTTACCAACCTGATTCAATTTAGTGAGGGCAATCTTAATTCTTTCCTTGAGAACTCCTTGTCCAGCTTCATTACATAGACCAGAGCTTGGGAATTGAAGTTTAACTTTGAAGACTCGTTGAGCTGGTCGAGAGCTTGTACATGATGGATAAGCTAATGGTTTTTCCATGTCAGGAGTTGGATGCCAGAAACCCTCCGCTCCACAGGAGTAGAATTTTGGAACAGATTGAGAGAATTTGTATGAATTGGATTGTTGACAACTAATTTCACAAGCTTTGAAGTGACCACCATGACCCCATCCACTACATTGTTGGGTTCCACCATCTGGCTCCATTAGAGCTGGACAGAATTCAGCTACAAGAGAAGAAATTACCATATTTAAATAAAGTTCATTTCAATTATATTGTAAAGGGTTTGTTTACTTAAATAAATTGAATAATGATAACTCACCCAAAACATAAACCTTAAACTTGCAAACGGCATTATTTCCAGCTTGATCGTAAGCCACATAAGCAATGTCATAATTGCCCCAGAGAAGCGTTTGTCCGGGTCTGAACCCTTGTTTCTCTTCTACTCTCACGACACCAATATTATCTGGTCAAAAGAAACGAAAAACATTATAAATATGCTCTTGATAAATACAAAATTCAAATCCAAATAATTAAATTATTTTATATACCTGAAAAGACAGGCTCATCCCATGTTACTGTTGCTGATCCATTCTTTGTTATAATCCACATACTGCCTGGACAATGTGTGAGTGTTGGAGGAACCTTGTCAGCGACCATGACGTCACATCGGCTACCGCTTAGTCCTAACGAAAAGAAAATAGTGGGTCAAATAAAGTTTATTACATGGTTCCAATATTTATTTTTATTTTCAAAAAATTCTTCAAAATTTTGTAAATTCTTACCGGGTGCACAAACTCGATCTCCACAAGTGGATGGCACAACTCGTTCAACTCCTCCAGAAATGCGGTCATATCCATTCCATGGCACAATTAGACTTTGATAAATCACAGGTTCTGTTCTACAACCTCTGACCCTAAAAAGAAGGAAAAAATTAGAATTTGAAATCAAAAAATATCTGGAAACTCCTAATATGTAGTAAAGGGTTGAAATTTTTGCTTACTGCTTTTGAATTTCTTTAGTGACGTCTAAAGGACGATTCCATAATTGAACTCGACTCAAACTTCCAATGAATCCAGAGTCTTGTGGGGCCCGGCCACTTTCAGTAGCTGGTGCGCCAAGGGATATCCAACTGAATTCGGGAAGTTCCTTTCCGACACCATAACCTTCACTTCTGCCAGCAATCAAACCGTCAGTAGAAACTATAAGGGATGAATTTGTTTGGGCATAAATCAAAGTAATATGATGCCATTGTCCATCGTTGACTGGAGCATAATCTCTGAATGCCAAATAAACTTCTGGCTCATCTGGGAACAAAGACACGAGAATACCAGCACTGTGTGCTTGAATGGCGAGGCGACGTTCTTTGGTTGAGATTCCAGATTTGACTACATAGTAATTCAAAAAGGTTCCAGTATCGTCATTATGTTTAAATTGAACCCAAGCGGCCAATGAGAATCCGGCCTTTGTTTTGCTTAATTGGAATGGAATTAATTGCTGAGCGCTGGCTGTTCCTTCCTCATCAGTGAAGACAAGATCATAGTCGACTTGAATTGCTATATTAAAAAATAATGATTATTTTACATGAAATTCCCATGTTCAAAAAATTCATTTTTGTCTTATATTAATTATGCAAAGAATTATTTTTCAGTACTTTTTCGACAATCCTCGCCAGTCAAATTAAATGGGCATTTACAATAAAATCCGTCACTCAAATCAACACAGGTGGCAGTTGGTGGACAAGAGGCTGTAAAAAATGATAAATAAAGTATGTAAGTATATGATTCATAATTTTCACTGTCAATTGAAATTTAAAAAATTGTGTCTAATAAATACGAACCTGCTTTACAATGAGGAACCGTTTGTTCGCAACTAAACATGACAAAAACATTTTGAAACACTAATTAGTAAGTTGATATTTTACATGTTATTTTATTTACATCTAAATTAGGCAATACTTACTTTCTTCCAGTAAAACCTTCAGGACAACTACAAGTGTACCCAGCTCCATTGTCACTACAAGCAGCTCCATTTTGGCACACACCAGCAGCACAAGCATCGAATTCATATTGACAACCAATTCCTGTATAGTCGGCTGCTAGAATAAAATTATGATACAATTATGATAGGTCATAACAAATCCATACATGCAGAGGAAAAAGTTTTCGTTAAAACCTTTTTCACAATTCAATTAAACTTACATGAACATGAACAATTCAATCCGGAACCATAGTCTTTACAATTTCCACCATGCATACAAGGATCACTGAAAAATTAAATTTAAAATATTACAAAACTTGAAAACAGTAAAAAAGTTCAACATTAATTGATGATTATTAAATGACTAAAATTTACCCCAAGCATCGGTCTGGAGCAGTTTCACATTGTTTGCCATCAGTACCAGAGGGACATACACAGAAAAAGTCTTGGAATAAACTAATACATTGTGCATCATTTTGACAAGTAGAGTCCTAGAAATAAATTAAAAATTAAAATATTATTTTACAATCATTTTTATTAAAATGCATAATACAATTGGAGCATTTTCATTATTCTACTTACGTCACAGAATGAAATTTCTTGTTCACAGTTCTGAAAGAAAAAAAGGAGCATAAATTAATAACTGGAATACATTTTACTTTCACTTTACTGAAGGTCAGAAATATACCTGTCCAGTCCAACCAGGCAAACATTTGCATGTGTATCCATTGACTCCATCCAAGCAGGTGCCATTGTTTCGACAAGGATATGCATTTTCACATTCGTCAATGTTGGTTTCACAGAATTGACCTTCATAACCACTTCTGCATTTGCACTCAAATTTATTTGGAGAACCTGCATTAAAAACAAAATTCAGGTTTATTGTTATATGACATTTATTTGAGTTCAATTTCCATCTACAGGATTAAAACAGGGTGGGAGACTTACTGACGCAGGTATCGGTACCCTCTGGGTCACATGGATTGCTCAAACATTCGTCAATTTCAGCCTCACATTGTAGACCAAGGAATCCGGGGCGACATGTACACTCGAAGCCATTGTCTAAATCTTTGCAACTTCCACCTTTGAAATAAATTTAACGTATTAGCAAACTAATTCCATATAAATTAATGTTGAACAATTTCTTATTACAAAATATTAGACATACCATTTTGACATGGAGTAGAGGCACAATCATCAATTTGATGTTGACAAGTTTTACCAGTATATGCAGACTCGCAGACGCTGAAACAAAAAAAAGTAAATTAATTTTCCATATAAAAAATGGCCAGTATTTATTAAAAGAGTGAACATGCAAACAATTTTATAGATTCTCACCATCTAAATCCATCCACTTCATCAATACACTCGCCTGAATTTAAGCAAGGATCAGAGCTACATTCATTAATTTGTTGATCGCAACCATCTCCCTTCCATCCTGGGTCACAAACACATTCGTACTCAAATAACCGATCAACACAGAGGCCATGTTGGCAAGGTTGAGCTCCACAAAGATCGACCTTAGTTTGACATCTCTTTCCAGTAAAACCTTTAGAAAAATGTACAAAGTTTTTTAACGACAAAGATTACATACAAGAATTTTATTTAAATTCATACAATTGCCAAAATTTACCTTTAGGACAAGCACAAGAAAAGTCATTGACCAAATCGGTACAGTTGGCATTCAACAAACAAGGTAATTCAGCACAATCATCAATGTTGTTGTCGCACAAAGGACCATCCCATCCAGCTTTGCATTCACTAAAAAATACATAAATGAATTATTAATTGCATTCTAAATTTTATTAGAACTTGCTGTTAGGTAGTTTGGCCCAATATTCTTACCATTTAAATCTTCCTTGTTGGAGTGGTACACAAGCAGCATTATTTTCACATGGATTGCCATTTATTGTGCATGGATCAACGGTGATGTCACAATTTGTACCAGTGTATCCATTCTTACACAAACAAACATGATTTCCAAGTCCCGGTTCAGTCTTACACATGGCATTCTCTGGACAAGTGTCATTTCGACAATTTGGTGTTTGGTCTTGACAATTCAAACCTGGAGTATCATGAAGGAAAATGATTAACTTTTGAATTCTTGTTGTTTAAATTAAAAACATGAAAATGGAGCAATAATTACCTGAGTATCCAGCACCACAAAGACATTTGTAGCCTTGTGGTTCGTCAACACAGACTCCTCCGTTAGTACAGGGAGCTGAAAATTAAAATTTTTATTGTAAATTAAATGCTCCCAAAAATACACATTGTATACAAATATGAAAAAAACAATTTTTCTCACCAGAAGCACATTCATCGATATCAGTCTCGCACAATCGTCCGGTGAAACCAGCTAGAATTTTACAAAAAAAAATTATTTTAGAACACGTGACAGGTAAGTGACTTGAATGGTTTGAATATTATTTTCTTATTAAAAAATACAAACCTGGACAGAAACAGACGGCAGAATGACCTTGTGGTAAACATAAACCACCATTGCTACAATAATTATCAGAGCATGGTACGGGTTTACATTCTTCCTTTGAGTCAGCTCCAGGTCTTGTGGTGGTAGCTTCAGCAGGGCATTCATTACATTTAGTGGATCCCTCCTTATGTTGGAAGAAACCCACTGGACAAGGAGCACATGGAGCTAGGCCTATGAGAAAAAATTATTTATGAGTAAAATTGACAAATGAGTTTATCATTAACAAGTGCAAGCAAAATCAAGTCAAATCTTACCAGTTGGTGAATAAGAACCAGGTTTACATTTCACACGACAGAATTCGGGTCCTGGAGGTAATTAAATAAATACACAATTAGTAATTAAGCGCATAACATGACAGCAGGGAACTTTTATATGAGAGGAAAACCTGTAACTAAAAACTTGTGTCATTACCTGGAGCAGATGGTTGATATGTGAATGTTTGGACGGGACAGGATTGGCATTCCTTGAAACCATCAGGAGGTGGTGGACCAGTATAACTATTCCTGGGACATTCAAGACATGGAACAAGTCCAGTAGGAGAATAAGTTCCGAATCCACAGACTGGGATACACTCATCTACACCTGTAAATGAACAAAATTATGTCGTTATTGGAGTGAACAATAATAAACAATGTCTCTTGTTATATCAGATGTATTTTTAAACCAAAATAATCCGTACCCTTTGATCCTTGTTCTCTTGTATAAGTTCCGGGTGGACATCTTGCACAAGCTCCTTGTCTTGGACGACTTTGGTAGAAACCACGTGGACAATAAGTACATTCTCGTTCTCCTTCAGTTGCATAAGAACCAGCTGGACAATGTAGACATCTTGGTACAGATGAAGTTTCTGTGTTCAATACTTCACCAGTTCCACAAGTGAATCCACGACCGATTTTCGATGTTAATGCCCTCAATGGCGGACAGAAGTTGGCGACAGCGGAGACATTCAACAAAGGCTCTAAAACAGCCGAGGCATATGGGACGGACAGATCAAAGATTAAATTCAATGTAGAGCCACAAAGATCGTACAATTGAGTTTGTTTGACAGTTGGTGTAACTTCCAAAACATAAGTAACTTGAACAACATTTTCTTCCAATAACAAGGGTCTTGTATCCACGAATGAGACGTTCATGTTAACATTGACAGCTGAACATCTTTGTGACAAAATACTGTCCAAATTTGGCTGAGATAGTTTCAAAAATTCGGCATATTGTGGAAGACATGAGGGTGGAACAGCTCCATTGGCTCGGTATTTAATCATGGCGTCAACATTATATTTAGCCATTTCAGTATCTTCTGAGACACAATCAGGGACGACTCGAGTTGGGAACCAAGCTCTTGCCTTATCCTTACAAGTGAAAGTTTTCATTGGTTCTCCATCAGTGAAACGGAATCCTTGTTTACAAGTTGCCAAGCATTGAAGTCCATCAGATGCTGCCAAACAATTCAAATTTCCATGAGCAGGGGCACTCAATTCCCAATCCACACAAGGGGTTGCTTGAACACTGACTTGGAAATGACACATTGCTTGATTTCCATGTTTGTCTGAAGCCACCACAGTCACATTCTCAAATCCACCCACTGGAATTATGGCACTTTCTGGAATGAATGCTACATTGACTGGACCACTAGCATCCGAAACATTTATTCTACGACGAGTTTCATTGAAAAAGACTTGATAACTGGGTTGTTTGTCCACCAACTCTACTACATAACTTTGAGGGCAACTCAACTGGGGTGGGGTGTCATCAGCCACTGTGACATTAATATGACAAATAGCCACATTTCCATCAAAGTCAAAAGCCAAGTATTCAATGAGAACATCTTCAAAAACATGGAATGGCATCTTGAATCCAGCTGGACGAATTTCCATTCTTGCAACGGATCCACTGTTATCTTTGGCAATTGGTTCTGGGAAGTTGACTGGTTCTAGACCTATGAAACCAAATTAATACAATTATTAGGGTATGTTCAAATTGTATACATTAAATGGTTAATAATTAATGACATTAACAAAATTCTTATATACCATTGGCTCCCTTTTGAACAATGATGGCTTGCTCTGGACAATTCTCAAACACTGGAGGCTCATTATCCACACACACTGGATAGCCAAGATCCCAACCAAGATTGCGATCATCTTCTGGCTCATCTTCACATCCCAAAAGCTCAAATTTCAAACATGGATTTTCCAAATAGTTGACAATACCAAGAATAACAAAACGTGCTTGTACAGATGATGGTAGGGTAATCATGGCCAATTCTCCGTAATTTCCTGGGTCTCTTGTCGTTAAATTAAAATTGGGGAAATACACGACGAAATTTTCACTTTCTTGTTGTTTGTAAAAGAAACGAATCTCAGTTGGTCGTCCCACAACATCATTGGTGATAACTCCCTTGACTAAAATAGCTTTGACACGATGGATTTTGCCCAAGTCAACAGTCACATAAGTAAAGGCCTCTTGAAGACCACACCAACCGGTAGCAGAGTTGAGTCGAATATTTCTTCCTTCATAATTACTCCTCTCAGATGTAACATTAATGGCGGAGTCTGGGATCACTCCTGATGCAATGCCGAGGGGTTTAATCACACGACATTCAGCTTGTCTCATACAAGTGATGGGATAAGGATTGATAGGGATATATCCAGTGCGGTTACACTCAAACAAGACTTCTCCTCCTTGTTCATAGGTTTGGGAAATTTGTACACCATCTGGAATCAAAACAATAATAAATTTATAGTGTCATACAAATATTTAAACAAGTAATACAAAGCCTATTAATAACACTGTCTTCTTTACCTGGAGGTCTTCCAGGATCTTCACATACAGGTCCCTCGCAACGAAGATTACCAAAGTCCCATACGCCATTCTCTTGACAACGAACAACATTATCGTTTCTTGATGACTGACCAGCCAATTTAAAAGTATCTTGACAACCAAAGAAGAATGAGGCTTGATAGTAAGTGTCAGTGAGTCTTCCATATTCAGCTCCAGGTGTTTCTACTGGGAATCCACAGTCACTTTTTGGACATTCTGGGGCAGCTCCACTCAACCAATAATCTGGAAAACCAGGCTTTGGATCATAGACGCATTGACGGAATGGGGCAGTTAGGGATGAACGAAGTGGTCGACCTTGTTGACCACAAGTGAATGTAACCTAAAACAGCAAATCAGAATATTTCAAAAATTAACTAACTAATTTAATCACGAAATATTTCAATAAAAATTCAGTTGCACTAACATTTTCTTGGAAACCAATCAGAATTTCATCAGGATCAGGTCGATTGACTGTTAGACCCTCTCCAGGTTCATCTTGTAGTGGCACACATTTGGCAGCTAAAGAAACCAATTTAAAATTTAAAAAATTAATAAAAACATTCATATAGTTGAATATTTCAAATGTATACAAATTTATTTGATTTATTTCAACTTACGTTGACATTCAGGTACAGTTCCATTCCAAGTTCCAGAGGAACCGCAAACAAGACCATAACTTCCAGCAATAACATAACCAAAATCACATTGGAAGCTAACAGTATCTCCATAATGATGTTGTTCTTTAGTGGACAAAAGAAGACCATTTTGAGGGACAGTGAGTCTAGGACACATCTTAGGAACGCAAGTTTTATTCATTCGGTAAGTGTCACCATCCTTTTGTCCATTTTCACTGGATTCAATGTAGAATCCAGCTGTTCCATTCTTTTCATACAATTCATAACCAACATTACAAGCACAAGCACTAGATCCAGCACTATTGATACATTTTTGATGACATCCTCCATTACGTGTGGCACACTCGTTGATATCATTACATTCCATTCGAGTACATCCCATCAATTCCAATTGGAGACAGGGTGACACGACATAGTCTTGAATGATGAGACGAACATAACGTGCTTCAATTGGAATGGGCAAGTTGAGTACGGAGAGACTTGGATCAAGAATTCTAAATTCAACTGAAGTTCCATCTGGATTTGTATAATCCTTGAATAAATCTGTCAAGCTATCAGTGTACTGAACTCTGATTCCCGATGCATAGGCAATTGCTCCACCTGCTCTCTGCACTCCTTGAGTACGGAATCCACGAATGATTGTAGGTGCTTTCAAGTCAATCAAAGCCCAATTATTTCCCTTGGCGTAGTTGGCACCACACCATCCCGTAATTGACCCCAAACGAACTTGCTGTAATTAAAAAATTGTCACATTAGTACATTTTTAATAAATACTACGTTTTTTCTACACACATGAAGTAATACGAAATAATTTTTTAACCTCTTTAGTGTATTCATCTTGAGATGAGGAGACAGTGATAGAATTGTCAGGGATTCCACCCGTACTTAGGCCTACATCAGTTCAAAATAAAAGTTAGTAATCATTAGTAAAAGCATATCTATAATAATTATGTATTTTTCTTCTCCTTTCTAAATGAAATTTTATTCACCCAAGTCAGCAATAGGACGACATTCCAAAGCAGGCGTGAATCCTGTTCTGCATTTACAATAGAATGAACCGGGCATATTGGTACACTCAGTTGAAGCCAAGTCACATTGAGATGAACTACATTCATCTAAATCTTCACAATTTGGTAAATCTGTGAATTTTTGATCCGGGCCACATTTGATGATATTTTGTCCCAATAACCTGTAGCCTCTATGACATTGTACTCTTGCTTCGTCATCGTAGAAGAATTCACGGGTGGAGTCGACAATAAAACCGTTCTTGATGGTTGGAATAATGTGACATTGTTTTTCTGGAAAAATTTAATGTTACAATGAATATTTTTTGTCCTACTTCCATCATGTCATACAACGAATCATTTTTGTAAATATGAATATCATACTTGAACAAGTAGGTACTTCCCCCGACCATGTCCCATTGCTCATACATAATAAAGTTGGTGGTCCACTACGAATGTATCCTGCATCACACTCAAATCGGACAATTGTACCGTAACTTCTACCTCCACCACTCAAAATTGTTTGTTTCTCATTTGGAGTTTCAGGGAGTGGAGGGCATTGTGAAGCTAAAAAAATTAATGACAAAAAAAACTCATTCATATCCATATCATACACAAGGAGCATAACTACTAAAAAAATTAATGCATTGCATTGTTGAAAATTTACCTAAACAAAGTGGTAACTTTTCCCATTTTCCAGCAGCACTACATGAAATGGCTTCCGTGGCCTTTCCAGAGGGGAAAGCAAATCCAGCATAACATTGATAAGTGGCAGCTCCCAAATACGTCACATTGGTAGAAGTGATGGCAAAACCATTAGAAATTTGTGGGACTGGACCACAGTACACCTCTGTAAAATTACAACCGAAATAAGATAAGGTTAATCATTGCCTACACAATTTGTCAACTACTACTCAGAATTTAAAATGATATAATATATTCATCAAGAGGATTTATTCAATAGTCAACCAGTTCAGACTTTTGACCTGTCGTTTACAAGGTAAGGTAAGAGTGAGAGGTTGGTTATGTGTAAGGAGTATATAATAATTGCATGCATATCATGAAAGAAGGAGAGGTTGATTTTTGTAAAGAGGATGACTGTAAACTGTGGAATACCGTAGAGTTAAATTAATTCAACTAACCTTGACAGTCAGGAATGTATGAAACAGACCATTCACCACCTGGCAAGATGAAGAAACAAGAGACAAACATGATTAATTAAATGAAATCAAAATTTGTTTGTAAAAAAGTCATTTTAATTTAATACGTAGCGTAATAGTTCCAATTGCATTTATTTTGTACACTGCAAAATTACGGTTTAGCAATAATTTGACGAGACGTAAACGATAAACGTACCTGGTCTGCATTCAGTTAAAATTTTCTGTTGACCCGTGGCAAACTCTTGCCTGAAGAAGAAAGTTATTCAAATAAAGAAATTATGATAGATTCCTTACAAAATAAAAAATTACAAAGAGAGAGAAAAATTATTAGAAACACTTACCCAACAGGACATGAGAAAGTCACCATTGTTCCAAAGGCAATATCTCTGTTGCTTGCCAATGCTCCCTTTCCTGACTTTAAAACTGGGCAGTCTAAAAAAATACAAATCAAAAGCTCATTGAACAAAAATAATACACGTAAAAGATATTATAAGTATATAAATCCCACATTATTTAGAGCATCATCATTCCTTTTTTAGACATGGGCATACATTTTGTAACCGTAAAATGTCATCATCAAAATAATAAATCATCAAAATACATCAAAAAACAAGAATCAAACCTGCAGAGAAAACAGCTCTCCATCCATTTCTTGATCTTAAAGAATCCGTCGTAAATTTAACCGTCATTTCACCTACAAGTAGACGTAGACAAGATAATTAATAGTAAATAATTTACAATAAAAAAAACGTTTCAACTTTATGTACAATAAGAGTGACAATTGAAACAAGTTATGAATTCCTCACCAGACTCAGCAGTTAAAGTTAATTTAGGAACAACTCTTCCACTAAAGCCATTTCCAGAGTGTAGCCGTAAGCTATCAGTGTTGGGTCCATCATAAACCTGTGTAATCATAGAATGATGACTCTTATTAATATTAATTAAGATTGAACAACTTGATGAAAAAAAAGAATTAATCTTAAACATTACGTAATCATTGGGAGGATAACATTAGGATATTGAACATTGAAGTAATTATTAAATTTAAAAGTCATTGTCATTGTCAAATTGTTGATTGTCATTACACCAAGCAAGGCTTTTAACATAACCAGAGAGAGAGAGAGAGACAACTTTCGATGATTCGAATAGTATAATGGAGAAGAGTATATAAAAAATAGTCATCAATGTCGTTTTCCCGTATTAATTTGCATTCAATCATTCAATAGTCAAGGTCTAGAGTGTACGGGATGAATTCAAACTAAACCCAAAAGTTTTTGCCGGACATTGAACCTTTTGACTCATCTTTTTCTCAAACGACTTGGTATATTATCGGTAAAAAGATTATGTAGAGAGAAAAACTACATAACTACAATACTACTACTATTAAATACCAACCCAAACTACTACTAGTGACTTCTGTCTCTCTGGTGCCGGTGCTGGTTATAATGTTGTCTACCCTCGGTTTTCCATCCGTAGGAATTTCTCTCCTTCCATCACAACAACTCATTACACATTCAAGTCAGTCAACATACTGGTTATTTTCTTCTTCTTCTTTTTCTTCTTCATCTCACACACACACACACTCTTCCACCTCTGACCATTCAAAATGGCTTCATCAAATATTCATCACAAATACGTTTAGGAAAAGATTCAATGATCTTGCTCTCCCCTCTTATTATACAATTCTTGTTGCAGGGATAAGCTTGAAGCCTCATCCAGCCTCAGCCTCAGCTTCATCCTTCTCAACAAAGACCATATATATGAACTACAAATGTTCTCTGATGAATGTCTTTAATACCCACGTAGGACACCCCATGATACTCTTGAATGGAAATCAACGACACTGGACTTTAATTTAATTGCACAGTTTCATTAAGCAGGGTTCACCTTTTAAATTCAACCACCACCACCATCCTTCTTCTCATCCCATAACTTACGAGCATTGAATTCTCAATATAAAAATTCCATTTTTCTCCTCATACCCCTCCAACTTCATCTTTTTTGATCTTTATCATATTCTCTATATATGTACATATGCCTGTACCTATAGAGTACAACAATAGTTTAGAAAATATGAAAGAAACAAAGTTTCATCCACTACAAAGTTTCACCTTACATTAATTCAACATTAGCATGAAACCTTGAAACCAAGACCTATCATCATCAATCTGTATTTGAATCTTTCAGTCTATTGAAAAATCTTTAACAACCCATACCAATTTAAAAAGAAGAAGATGTTTTTATATTAAATGTGTGGTTATCATATCTCAACTTAATACTTCTTTCAAACTTTTACTTTCAAAATTATAAACTATATATATATATTAATATCAGAAAAAAATCTTGGACTACATTATGATATTGTACAGTTTGGTTGTACTTGAGTAAATTATTCAAAATAAAAAAAAATTCTCTTTTTTTTCTTTCTACAAAAATATTAACTCACTCAGCCAATACTCCAAATCGACCACATGCTGGTTTAAACAAGGATTGTGCATGTAAAATATTTTGTTTGTATGTAAAAGATTATTATAATATTTTCCCATAAATTTTTCAATTATTTTCAATACAAAAAGTATCACACATACGATACATTATAAAGTAAAGAAGAATCCTCTTTTTTGTAGGCATAGACAATAGAAAGGGTAACTTCAATCCTTTATTTCCTTCCTGTGGCTAAACTTCCGTACAGATAAAAAAGAATAAAAAACTTACAAGTTTTTTTTTTCTCTCTCTCTCTCTGTCTCTTTCCCTTTCTTGTCAACGATGCGTAAGGTTTATCTGAAGCACCTGTACACACACAGATATATCACTGTATACAGTGATATTCCATCTGTAATATAATGTTCATTATATTTTTTACACACAGAGAGTGCAGTGCAATTATGCAAGCGCATAATAATTCATACAAAAATCTTTATACATGTTATTTTTCATCTCTCTATATTTATACACTCACTACTTCCAGGTATTTTAGTTCCGCTACAATATATGAACATTTCTTTCAATTGAGAAAAAGAGACTCTGTACATTTATTTCCTCTCATTCTCTCACTTCTATGTGGTGATGGTGGTTTGGTCTTTGTATATATAAATAAGTTGATATGAAAACCAAATATAGATTTTACATGGTGATATCACATACTACAACTTCTCTCTCCCTCCATCAGACCATCAGAATCTCATTGCAAAAAAAGATGGATTCACTTTGAGGCTTCTCATACATATATATAAATCTACACTTTCTACAAATACAAGATAGTACCCACTACACCAACTTACCACAACAATGGACCTACACTACGTTACTCTACAATACCATTGTAATCTATCAGATCACATCATCATAATGTATTCCCTTCATATATATCCTCTAACTTCATACTTATTTGTCTGTATGTGTGAAATAATAGAGACTCCCATGTCAACTAAAAGTATACATAAGATACATAATAGAATATCTGTATCTGTACAACACACAGTTAAAAAAAGAAAACTAAGATGTACAGTTTCCTTCCATTTTTATTTCAAACTCTTGATGCTTTTCCTTCTGTCAACCTGCCATATGCTGTTACTGAACCATCCTTTCGTTGTTGTAACTTGTGATGTAATATGTGTACATTCTAGTAATCTCTCTCTCTGACAAATTCCAAGATGATCTCTCTTCTCTTACAATGTTAAATAAATTGCAGAGTTTGCAATTTTGTCAATGACATTGTCACTCTGTCTACAAAAGTTTTTGACTCACTTTTTTCCTCAGAAATACATTTTGACAATCTGTCAACTCGCTTCTAAGACTGTCAACTTTGTCTATAGCTTTGTTTAGACTTTTATTTTTTTGTGTTGACACTTTCACAACGGAGTACTCTGTACTATCACTCATCATCAAATTGCCTTAATTAAAGAAGAAGATTATTTTTTAAAAAAATGTTTGTCTCCAGGATCAAAAAAAGCTTTAGGAAGGTTTATATTGTATAAATAATACGTAAATAAGTTATATCATAAACATTTACTATTTACTTTTGGAAAGAAAGAGTTAAATGATGAACAAAGAAAAAATAATGTTTTAATATTATTTAAAAACTTCAAGTTTGTTTTTTACTGTAAAATATTATGAGAGCTACACGCTACAAACAGTAGCCCCATGTTTTTGTGACTACAATTTCATGGACCCTAAACTTGGACAACGGTATAATAACAAGGAAATGTGTGTAAATATAAAAAATAAAAGTCAGTAAAACGCTCACAACGTGGACTCTCTCTCTCACACTACGCAAAAAGGAGAGAGAGAGAGAGAAAAAAAAAATTGACGTAAACGGTGAAAACGTAAGGCACACACAAGAATAATAATATTACTTTAGTCAATGGTCTCAACTCTGTTTTTTTGGTAGAGCTTAACTGCACAATAATGTATTAACGTGCTCTTACCCATGAAATTAAAGATGATTGACTCAAGATAAGGTCAGCAATACGAGTATACAGATAGTCAAGACTTTACTTGCAGAGAGAAATTATACAAAAACTTTATAAAAAAAGATATTAAACCAGAAACGTGCTGTTATTATTTCATGTACTTCAACTACGTTAAAAAGAGAGAGAGAGCTGTATCAAAGCATGGTTCAAAAATATGAGGCACACATAACTAGCATTTAATAATATATGTATAATTATCTAGGTGGTATGTATTTATTATGTAGCCTAACAATCATTCATGTGGAGTAAAAAGAAATGTAGAGAGATATTTTTATATTAAATCCTTCACTGTATTGACTAAGTTTGTCATATTTAAAAAATCCACACCCAAAGACAAAATAAAGAATTAAGTTCAACAGTCAAATTTTATGGTGGTGCAATACTTACGAGTTATTCGTGTACTCGTACCTCTTTTAGATTTTTTTTTCAAGTTCGAAGAAATCTTTTGAAGGTTGTTCTGCTGTTCATTGTCTTTGTCAAGGAGCGTAACAATGCTTTAAATGAACGGTTACAATTTTACTCATTGCAGTTTTCCGTCGTCTAACTTCAACTCATAGCTAAGTGTATTACCGTATGAGATAACATATGTCAACTTTATGCACTCTATTTTTACCGTGTGATCACACTACACAGGTGTGTGGAGAACGCCAATGAGCCTTTGGGTGTTTATCGTGTGCTACCAGATTTTTTTTCTTTAACATCTTGACAAACTAGACTTAATGTACATAAGAGCACGTTTGCCACACACGGCCAAGTCCAAGTGTGAAAACAAAGATACAAAAAAAATATTTTTTATGTATATCTAGAGGGCATAGATAAAATTCGCGAACCCGCGAGATTTGAAAAAAAAAATTTCAAAATTTATTTTAAATGTGAAAAA
>JAQIVZ010001091.1:0-40896 GCA_034700945.1 Arrhopalites spinosus | reverse complement strand
TCATATTGACATTTGGTATTAAAATGTTTCTCTCAAAAATTCCAAAATTATTTTTTTTATCAACGCACTGGAAACATGTCCCAGAAATCTTGAATTTTTCCATCCTTGCAAAGTTGAGACAGGTTGAACCCCTGTGGTGGAAAAGGTTCTCTAAACCTTTCTTGGTCCTCGCCAAGACTACCTGCTTTTAATCTTTTAACACGTCGAAACTAGGGAAATGACTGCTCCATAAGAGCCCATGGGAACTTACCGTGCCTTTCACTGTATACCAGGAAATGCTTTTTGAGTGTGTAGCTGTACAGTGTCTGTATATATATATATATATTGGATGAAGTTAGATAATCTGTAAAGAAATACTATCTTTGTATAAATATAGAGCTTCTCTTATATAATGAATGTTATGTAAGAGTATAATGATGAGTATTCATAAATTTTGGGTTGTATAAAAGGATTCATTTTATATACAAGGGTAAGATATATGGTGCACAAGTATGAAGCTACTTTATTTCATCATACTTGAATTTGATACTTGATCGTCGTGCTTCTAATTGATGCCCTATGGCATTCTCCCGTCACTTTCGTCACCATCTCATTTCATCTCCCTTTTCTCTCCCTCTCTCTCTCTTACAATCACTCTTACTCTCCTTAACCTTGCCGCATTATACACCTGCCACTAGCCAAACCTGATTTGCATTGGTATTTGAGAACCATTCAACTGTTAAAATTGTCCCCTTTCAATAACACCAACCCCATCTCTCTCTCTCTCTTCTCAAGACAGACAAGAAATATCTCCAGTACATGACAAATCTCAGTTCTCTGTAGATACAGAGACATTGTCAAGTGTCCCAATTTGACTTTGTAAAATAATTAATAGTCACCACTACAATTTAAAATAGTTAAAAAAGATTTTGTGTTGCCTCACATTAGTAAATCATTAGTGAAGACATGTGGATTAAATGGAGGCTATTTTTTAGAAGAGAAAAAAGAAAGAAGATGGTGAAAGTATAAGACTATAAAGTTTTTTAAAAAAAGATGGAAATTATTGATATTCACTTTAGCCTCGTCCATTGCATGTACTTTATGTAGTGAAAAGGGAGGAGAAGGAGATTGCCACGGGAGAAAGATAGGGAAAAGATATGACATTCCAGTCGACCGACGGGCCAAATCAAGGAGTATGGAAAGAAGTTGCTCCATTCCCCAATCCATTCATTGAACCATCCAAGTCACCCGAGCGTCCTTCCATACACGAGAGAGAGAGATACACGTATGTACTTTTTACTATTTGCCTTCCATGTTTTTTTTCTATCCATCATTCCCCAGCATTTACGGTTTTCATGTATATTTATGCCCTGATTATGTACCTACCTGATGTGAATGAGCCCATCTCCCCATCATCCTCCAACGACATTCCCATTCCCATCCCAATGCATGGAGTGGAGGTAGTCACATTATAATATAATATTACATTATGGGGGAAAAGAAGAGAGACATGAAGATGAAACCTTCTGGCTAGAAAATCCTCCAAAATCCAAAATTCAATTCTTTTCTTGTCTGTCTCCTCTCAGTTGTCGTCTGTCTCATCATACCCTACATTATCATATACACATCGCTCCAAACCACTCATACCTTCCCCCCTCACTCCATCCCCATATCATACAATACTCATATGATGTAAAATACATCTCTTAGCCCTTTTTTTAGCCCTTTTCTATTTCTATTTACCACTTGCTCCAACAACATGTCCCCTCCCCCCTCTCTCTTACTCCTTACCCCTACCCTACACTCACCAAAGTACAAGCAAAAGAGAAAGAAAATTTACAAAGTTTTTTGTCCCATTCCAACGACCTCTTTTTTAGTCAAACTTTGTGTACAGATACAAATGTCTCGTATATCTGTACAAGTACCTTGTGTGTGTGTGTACTTATATAGGGGCCATGGAGCTGGTTATTTTAATTTTTTGGAGAAATTGAGATATCACTAGAATAAAAAAATGAAATTTAATTATTTAATTGAGAGTCTCAAATAAATGAAATGATCTAGTTAACACTTGGGAAAGTGTCTTATAATAATAGACCTTTCAAGTATTTTTTTTGTGTGTTAAAGTGTAGCCACACTTTTTTTATGAATAAAGATGAGGGATAGGATGTTGATCAACAAGAGATTAGACGGAGTGAGAAGGATAATGAGAGGAAGGAATGGGAGAGATTGAACAAAAAGGAGAGGGCTCTTGAAATAGATATAAATTGTACAAATTATTTGAAGAGCCGACCACCCATTGAGCCATTCATTTCAGTGCAATCAGACGTTGAATGCACGACGGGAACGGAATACTGACACAATACTATTCTATTAACATAAAACTTCATATACATACTAAAACAAACTCTCTTCCTACCTCAAATACTCTCTCTCTCTCTCTCTCTAAAACATCTTGTGCACACAAATACCTTTCAATCTCTCTCTCTCTCTTTATATTGGCAAATGGACTTTACAGCTATTTTGTTCTACTATTAATTTACTATTTTCTATACAATTCCAGTTCCAATTTTAAATAACAATTTATTAATTTTTGATAATTTTATTAAAAATACACGCTTGCATTTTTATGTATTTTTTTGTAGACTTTGATAAAATAATTTCTCGTACTGTTTGGTTTGTGCTACTTTCATTCTGTGTTGATTGTTAAATGAAACATTAATTAGAGTGGTAATGCATGATCATGAGAAAAAGGAGACAGGGGTACAAGTTCCAATTGAAACGTTTAGTCCTACATTCATTGTGTCTTGTACATACTTCCATAGCAAGAATATTGAATCCCACCCACCAGCACCCGTTAAAGAGAGAGAGAGAAAGTCTAGAGTCCAAGAGTAAAATTGAAATTTACGACAAAGTTTATTGCTATTAATTTGTGGTAGGATTAAAATGGTAGGAGAGTGGGACTGGCATTTGAATTTAAGTGCGCTTACGTAAACTACACACACACACACATAACGTCTCTCTCTCTCTCTCGTCTACTTATTGCTTTTTGGATTCCAATCTGTCGTCTACATGGAACAGACCATGTACAGACTAAAATGCGTGTATGTGTTTTAATAAAATATGATTATGCACCTTTAGAGCTAAAGTCTCTCTTCCATATCCACAAAACTGCATTTTACCTTTAGTTTTAAAATTTGATTTGTGGTAGACCATTGTTAATAAATAATGTTTTAAAACTTCAAAGTAAAAGTACACACTACTTTACCTTATTCTCTCTCTCTCTAACATTAGGAGTGTACAGAGTTTTAAATCGGACACGTTGAAAAATAATTTTAGTAGAAAATGTTACATGAGCTACTTTTTCCTCTCTCTCTCTCTCTCAAATTGTTCATTTGAGAGTCCACATGTTGAAGAGAGAGAGAGAGAAAGTTTTTCAAGTAGAAAATTCCACAAGGATTGAATAATGTCTACTCCCAATGTAAATTCATTTTAAACATTTTCAAAATGTGGAGAAGTATATAGGAGTACAAAATGAAAATGAGGGGTTTTAGATTATGGATTAGAAAAGGCACTGATTGAATTGGAAATTTCAAGCGCGTAGCCATGACTCTACAACCAACCATGTAGTCTGTAGTCTGTGGTTCAAATTGAGAGAGAGAGAGAGTCAAGCTTGACCTTTGAGTACTCCATATAAATTTATGTATAAAATCAACCAATCCCTTTCATACATGTATCCATTGAGTTGAGTACCCTACACATGGAATTATACATAATAGTTTCAAGAGATGAGACTTTCTCTCTCTCATGTCGCTTTTACAAAATGGAATACATAGAAAATTTCAAGTTTGGTTGTCGTAGTTACAAACACACACACACACATGTACACAATGGAATGTATATTACTGGAGAAAGAAGAGCTTTAGTGAAATGAGAAGACTACAAACCCATCGTATGGTAAATGGTGGTGGCCACCTCTCGAGGAATTTGGAGCCTTCAAATTACATGTATAAATATGAGTATATGTGATCCTTACATGGGGAGGTTTGCTCTATGAATTTCCTCATCGAAGAGTAAAAGTAGAAAGTAGTATGGGAGAGCTAAAACTCTTATGGTACGCACAGTCAAGAGAGAGATAGAGGGACTTGAATAGGATGAGGCAGGTTGAAAATTTCATTAGTATGCACTTGTAATTTGTAATTCAATGTTGCCGTGTAATATACGTTTTATAATGGGATGTGTCTACTCACTCTCTCTCTCTCTCTCTCTTTGGGGCTTGTACAGATACAGAGGAATGTGTATGGCCAGGGCATTAGCATTGGTTTAGTAGTGAGTGAACATGTGTGGTGTAGGACGTGAGGTTGGCCATTTACATCACCCGACTCAGCAAGCTTTTACTACCATTTGCATTCATACAAACATAGTAATTCAACAGACGTGTCTTCTTTGTCTTTCCATACACTCTTTCTACTTTCTCTCTCCATAGTTTTCTGTACAATCTCTCTCTCTCTGTCTGTATCTTTTATATTATTATATTACATGTGCAATTTAGATGGAGAGTACAAGAGTTTGTTTTCTAGTCTCATTATAGAACACTCCTAGCCACTGATTTTCAAGCACAATCAATTTATTATTTTTGGGGGTTTTATCTCCCTCTCTCTACCTTCAATTACTAGAAAAACAAGTTGAAATTTAATTTATTCACTGTTGGGAAATCAATGGTCTCATTGTTATTGGAGGAATAAAATTAATATTAAAAATTTGTGTAATCTTTACATTTTATGAAAAGATTTAAACAAGACATTTGAGACTTTTTAGTTTTAAATTTTTGATTTTAAATTTTCAAGTCACATCTCTCTATCAAGTACAGTATAAAACAAATGCATTGACAATTCAATGAAAATGTAGACAAGAGAGAGAGAGAAGGAGAGAAGGGGAAATTTAAATGACTTTCATTTCCAACCGGAAGCTTTTGTAGTAGTCTAATGCCAACGTATTCAATTTATATTATCCGTCTTTTACCCTCATAATTCATGAGAAAAACTTTACTTAAATTCTAAATGATACAGATTAGTATCATTATTGTCTCCATTTTTTTAAAACTTTTCTTTTATTCATTTTTTTTCTATTTTTTTGGTTCAAAAAAAAGGTGTATTTTGTTGCAAAATCCATTAATAAACCATTTTTAAAAAAGCAAAAATTGTAAAATAACTAAAGTCAAAAGTTACACGAGTTTTTTTTAGAATTAGCCACTCGTAGGTTAATCTAGGTACTTACATTTTTGTGTAAATACTTACTTAACTAAAAATTGTGTAATCTCATGTCTAATACTATTAAAATTGTGTTGCAACTCAACAATGTAATAATTAATAAAAAAAATCATTAAAATCTAGGAATCTACGTAGTTCACGGTCTAAAAATAATATTTTCACACTCTTCAAACCAACATATTGAAACCCCTCAAAAAATTCATTTTTTTAACTCCCTCCACAAACCATTAGTCTATATTGATACATTAGTTAAATATGTACAAAAAGACGAATAAAAAAGCACCAGTTTTTCTAAAAAGGAAAGGGGATTCTAAATAGAAAAGGAGAGATTGAAATGGATAGTAGGAGGTAGTAAAAAGAGAGGGGTATTTGAGCCTAAATGGATTTTCAAATTCGGACATTTGAATGGCGACTCAACAACTTGATGGGGAAAATGGCAATGTACGTAAATATATATAGAGGCCATTTTATGTTTCCAGGATTAATTTCATCCTGACGACCAATGGGATGAAAAAGTTTTTTGGTTCCCTGCTTGTAATGCGTGAGCAGTTATACTCTCTCGCTATGTATTTAGGAGTAAAAGATATAAATTCATATACAAAAAGTGTATAAACTGGAACGTGGATGCATTTAGTAGCCCTTTCCCTTTTTTATAAAGTAAAAAGGGTAATATGGCGGATACATGTACAACACATTATGTCACTCTACCCCCACGACATTTACACAAACCTATAGGCGAGGTGCAAGTGTAGGGTTTCACTGTAGAACATTTGTAATTTCTCTGTTTTTCTCCTTATGTACATTTACTACATTTAAGAGAGAGAGAGAGCTAACCCTCCGTCCTACGCACCACCTCTCTCTCAAGTTGTATAAATGTTGGTAATAAGGAGAGGGGTATATAGTCTATGGCCGCATACATATTAAAATGGTAAGAAATGAAGTGTAATTTGGTTATTATTTACTTACATAAATTTCTCTCTAGGATGAAAGTCTCATTTTGTATATCTCTCTCTCGTATATGACAGTCTAGTTGAGTCCACAGGAGGAAAAGCGGAGAGAGAGAGATTTGAAGTTGAGCTGTGCTCCCCATTTCCGTGTGTCCATATGCATTTGTAGGAGAATCCATTGAAAATCTATGTAAATAAGTTTTGGGCATCATTACAATATATATGGAGTGGTGTATAATGCATATGGCAAAAAAAGTATGTGAGATAAAGGAGACACATAGAAAAAGAGTAGACGGTGGAATCACATCATGAGTATCAACAGTACTATAATATATATTTGGATTCCTAGGGCCTAGGACATGTACACAGGGAAGGAGATAGGAAAGACGGAAGTAAAGGAGAATGGAATATCCACTGTGTAGACCATAGACCCTTCCCAATAATACTCTCTCTCTCTATGGGTATAGTACTTGGAAAGAATAGGAGCGTAAAGAGGGTTGTCTACACAGAGAGGTCTGTAGTCGTTTCCCCTCTTATTCCCAAAATTTCATTTTTCCCAACTCCCCTACTTCTCTCTTTTCGTTCTGTCTCTCGCCTCGCCAAGTGTGACCATTTGTCCCTTTATAATGACATGGAACTGCCAACCCCTATGGCACGTAACCAAGGAAGCAAAAAGAGACTCAAAATATATATGGGAATTTTCTCCAAACACTCTCAACTCACATAGACTCCATGTCCAAGATATTCTCCTCCTTTTTTTCTCCTTTCCCTCCTGCTCCCCATGATAAGGCGATTGTCCCTTCTCTCTCTTTATGTACACAGATACACATAGTTTTTCATATCTAGAGAGAGAAAGAGAGAGAATTTTGTACGTGATCTCTTGTTGTTTGGTACATGGAAACAAGACTGGGATATTTACATACACCTGATGTTCTCTCATATCCCCCATTTTTGGTACATGGAGTGTGCATACAGCTTCCAGCATCATGAATCTTTAATTTTAAACTTTTGAGTTTGTCGTTGGACAAACAGTCAGAGTTGAAACACACACTCTCTCTGTATATATGTGTGACTGTCGTGAGTTTTGTGCGGAGTCTAGTAGGACAATGTGATTGCCAATTATACTAATACGTCGTCTCACATGAACTTGAATCTCAAGATTTGAGATTGTTGTACACACACACTATATTACATATTAATTCTAGAGACAAGTTTATAGTACATTTTCCATGTTTATAAATTCTTACCAGAATCCCTCATATAACCCGTCCATTTAAAAACACACAAAGCATTCAAATTTACTCTTTCTCTCTCTCAAATGTACTACTACGACTACACTGTTTTTACTAAAGCTTGTCCATGCTTTTTGTTTGGAGTTCGCTGCTACCGTGGTAAGTTTTTTTTGTGTGCCTCCTCATAATTTTTTATGTCGTCTCTGTCTCTGTCTCTCTCTCTCTCTCTCTCTATTCCCCACTCATCTTAAAGAAACCTTAGAAAATCCAGTGAATAATGGCAAATAGCGAGTAACAAATTACCTGGCATTGTTATATTTGTTCACTCACACACATTTGATGCCCGTGTAGAAAATGTTCATTAAAAAAAATACTATCACGTCCTCTTGTCATTTTTGTTTGTGACATACTCGTAGTCGTAGGTATCAAATCAAAATTAAAATTTTGATAAGAAAAATAAACATTTCAATAAATGAAACTCTTTAAATATTTAACCAATTTAAAAGTTTATTCTGTTTTTTAATTTACCTTCAATTTAACATTTAGCAAAAAAAAACAGAAAAAACTCATTTTAATTTGTTGACATAAATAAAATCTTTTTCTAGATAAAAAGAAGTGAAAACGAAAAATAAATTGACTAAAATATTTTACTATTTAAATTGTTAAATGTTAACAAAAAAAATAATTGTCAGGTCCAAGAGTCAAAGAAAAGAACTAGTTTATTATGAGTACATATACATAAATATAAATAAATTGCTTTAACTGATTGAGCTTCACCGCTGTATGTACAAGGCTAACTAAAGATGCCGTACAATTTAAATGTTTTTTTTTCTCTCTCTCTCTCTCTCCTTCACGCTGGCTTGCATTGCATCTGACTTGATTATTCTGTGCGGCACTTAAAGGGTGAATAAAGGCTGTGGAATAAGCTAATAAATTCTAACGTAGGGGATGGCCATGGATAAGGACATTAAAGTTTTTCTTGTCGCTTTACCCCTTTTCATTTTATAATTCTAATGTACTATACCCATACCTAACATGTACATACCATATTTTGGACGAATGAGAGAGAGAGGCCATTATAGATATATGAAATGAACACTTTTCTACATTTATACAATCTACATAATATGCATACTGTGCCCATAGTCCTAATGGGTCGCCATGTACGAGAGAGAGAGGAGTATGTGGTGTCTAAAGAAATGGACAGGGTGACTAATCAGACTCAATGGAACAGATATGGCTATTTGGCAGGAAATAGAAATGGAATATCTAAAAAAGAATGGGATTCAAGATCAGTAATTTATGCGTCAACCCGTAAGTGAGATTTAAAATACGCAAATACTCAACCCCCCTCCCCTCCTCTACTCATACATACAAAAAATCATTATAACTTTTCCTTTATACTCAACTGACTTTTATACAAAAAGTCAGTTCAGCAATCAGCAAGTTCATTGGATGACTCAAATACATTTTTTTTATCAGTAGACTCCAGAGTAATAATAATAATAATGAGTCCGAATGTATTTCTCTCTCTCTCTCTCTCTTTATAGGAAGCCATGCCCCTCTTACTCTAAAATTCATAAATGTAACACACTTATCGTTATTTCGTACATATCAGTATAGCATACAATCTACAATGTTATTTCATTTTTTTGCTTCCTTGTTCTCAGACAAAAATCCCACGTTGCTCCCAAAAAAAACTTTTCAGCTCCAGCTACAGCTGAGAGTGGTAGTAAGACTAGAGGGTTCGTGCATAATGTAGTAGTGCGTATGCAAATGAGAGGAGAATCTCCAAAACTCCGACCTTACTCCTTGGCTGTACAATATCCATGAAAACAAAGTTATAATGAATGCACATACATTAGACGAGAGAGAGAGGAGGAGAGAAATATAGAAGTGATATGCATGCATTTTGTGCCATTAGACTAGAGAAAGAGAGGGTTTTTGTGAATGCCACGTCATTCATGCTATGCATGGGCATGGTAAGTTGCATTGCACTAGAGAGAGAGTATAGACAGTGGAAAACTATTGAGGGTGGAGTGGAGTTGCATTTGTGATAGAAAGAAGGTCTCATGTAATGAGGAAGAGATTCCAATTCACACCAACCGAATGATTCAACCTATCTCTTCCAACATCTGCTTCATTATTATTATATATTCCTCTACACACTTACATACAATATGACTACACACGCACATTTATTTTCTATACAAATTTTTGGTCGTGGTTTGGGCTACTCTCTCTCTCTCTCTCTCTCTCTCTGTGCTGTGGTGCACCGTTTCGTTTGGTGCAGTGCATTTTAGTAAAATAATGTGATGTGAAGCGATGTATAATGTGGATGTGGAGCCAAAAGTGTATTCCTTTTTAGTTTTACTTGTACCGAGAGACTTTTCCAAGCCTTTCGTAGGAGAAGTCAAAGGAAAGGAAACTGTTTCACACATTGTACAACACACACATGTGTGCTTCCTTTTTAAGAACATGTACACATTAACTCGTATTATGCACATTGCTTTTAGTACAAGAGTGGCGTACATCATTTTCATGCTTAGTGAACCAGGTTGATTCCGAGGGTAATTTGAAATTTGAAACAATTGACTCTCTTCTAATGTCATTTCATGATTAACATTGTTATCATCCTTTTGCATTACTTATAAGCGTCATTGTTCTTCTATCATGTATTAAATTCTCTCTCTCTTATATGTACTTTCTCTTCCTTTCTCTCTCTCTTCTACTCTTCCGTTTACCCCGTTTAATCTTATTACGGTCGTGATCAAATCATTTTGTGCGGGCAAGTCTTATGATGTCTTCTACATGACTCCACAAGGTACGAGCGTGTGAAGCATGAAAAGGGAAAAGGTGCTTCCTCTTGTGTGCTCTCCCACTTTTTTTTTAAAACTTGTTCTTTTATTTTGTCTTTTCTATAAATTCCACCATCCCCTCATTTTAATATTCAGGATAGCAGTTTAAATGTACAACCTCTCCCTTCTTCCTCCTACCTCAATCTACAACAGCTTTCTTTTCAAAGTCAGGGAAAGGTCGGGGTGTGCACTTTCTCTTTGAATTTTTATTAAAGCACATTGAAAGACAATTTCGTGTGGAGTAATCATTAGACGTACACGAGTACTTGAGGTAACTTGTGAAATTAACCAGTTTCTAAGTTTTTTACAAAATAAAATCACAATTTTTGAATTAAAAATATATTCATATAAATTAAAATTAAAAATAAAGTAATACAAAAAATAGGTGTTAAAATACAATTATGAAATATCTATTTCAACTTTAAATTAAATTTTAGACTAAATTCACAAAATATTTTGCGAGAAAAATGCCAAATCTTTTGACTTTTGCTCTCTCTCTCTACTCCTGACACAAAAAAAATAAATCTCCATTGACAGTGGCATGTTATTATTAGTTGTTGAGTTAAAGTTGAGTGACGTTAAAATGTCATACATTTTGTAATATTCATTACACCATCTCTCTCTCTCTTCGTGGCTCTTCATACAGAAAATAATATTGGCATTCAAAAAGAGGCCCCTCTCTCTTGTCTTGAGCCCATCTTCATATTACAGGAAAAGTAGAGAGAGAATAAAGTGGAGAGAAGAGAGAAAGCCAAAAGATCTCATATTCTCCACACAGCTATTTAGTATATTTGATTTAGGATGTAAAAAAACGAGAGAGAGAGAGAGAGAGAGAAAACGACGACGACTTTACACTCAAACTAACACTCACCCATTCTTTTATACGGCTCGCTAACATTCTCTGTTGCATGCCAAAGCCAAGAGAGAGAGAGAGAGAGGAAAAAACAAGTACAGCACTTTTCTCTGTCGACTATGTGTAGAGTAATATAATGTAAAATGTGTGTGCTTGCAACTACATAAACTTTTTTTGTTTTCCACCCAATTTTATAGATATACCCTCCCCCCTGGCATAAGATCTATAGTACCAGTGGAAATGGTACATATTGGGGAATGTTTTGTATGTATAAATTTCATATTTTAAATGTATCAGTAATGTATATACTATACAGGCATTGTGTATGTGTGAATCCATATGTCGTCATCCAAGAACCCAAGTTGTTCTTGAACTGTGGTAAAATTTCAAACCGTGTTGACTTTACAGCTACGAACCACTTGAAGCTAACGAAAGGTTTCACATTCTTCATATATTGCACTTGGCGGAACTATTTCCACTTTCCACTTTCCCCAACGACATGAAATAGTTTATCTATTTCTATACACAATATGTACATACATGTACAGATAGAATAACTGACTATATATTCATATGTTGATTTTATGTACTAGAGATAACTTTTACAGAGAGAGAGAGAGAGAGAAAATAGAAAAAAAGAGATGGAGACAATACGAGAAGGGGGAGTTTGAAAAAAAAGGAAAAAATATAACAGAGACCGATTCGTGGACAGGAAGGTTTTTTTTCACCATTTCATATTTGTCTACCTACATTACTTTTTCTTTATACTTTATATCCACGTGTGTGGGGTATTGTCTCTCTCTCTGTCTCCCCAAAAGTCAATGTGGCTCGAAACAACAAAAACAAAATGCATATTATTATTTATGACTGATATACTACTTGTGTATAGTGAAAAAGACTTTGAAATATGAAATGCGCTTTTTTTTGTCACATACCTCGGTTTCCTTTCCTTCACCGATAAACTTTGGCACTTTCCTCCACTTTTTTCAACTTTACTCCTCTCTCTCTCTCTCTCTTTTTGTCTTTGCCTCGTACATGTACCTAGAGGATCTTGTCTTGTGACTGTGCCCCCTATCCAATTCATGGGCTCCATAATAATGCATTGTAGGTACATAAATATATATATTATTTTACAGTACAGGAACTCAAATAGTAAAAGTCTCTTGATGCATAGTTATTTTATACCCCCTTTTTTTCCCTCCCTCCCTCTCTCTCTCTCTCTCTGTCCCATGGATAGGGATAGGGACGCCCTCACAATAAAACTAAGGCAAACTTCCGACATGGTGAAAGCTTTTATGTAGGAGGATGTATGTACACACAATGTATGAGTAGTGATCCGAGTTTACGTGAGTATGTCGTGTAGAAATTGAAGGAAAATATGTCTAGTGCTTGTTGATCTCTACTACTCGCAATTGAAGTCACAAAGTGATGAGGGCTGGAGAGAGAGAGAGACTCTGTCTATGGAGAAAGAGGTAAAGAAAATATTATGGAAAATGCATAGATATGGAGAGTAAGGGGAAAAGAGAGAGAGAGAGGTAGTTTGACTTTTATATGGGAAACTTGATACTAGAGCACGTTTATCTACACCCAGCACCGCCACGTACATTACCATTACCTCCTCGTAGACCAACTCGAACAACGACTACGACTACTACATTTTCAACAGAATGGAATGCCCTGGCTCCCAATATCATCCATTCTGGTATTTATTAGTCTACATACGTCCATAAATACATGTATGTACTCTTAGAGAGAGAGTCTCTCTGTCGTTTGTAAAGGTCTGCACTTTCATCTTGGTTTCCATCCATAACTACTCCACTTTCCATTGTATTCCATTGCAAGCACATCTCCAGCTTCCAATTTAGCAAAATATTCACTACTAACATGTATAATAAAACATTTCTTCCATTTTTTTCTTCTTTCTCTCTCTCTCTCTCTCTCTCTACCTACAGTACACAATACTCTTTCCACTTTCTCTGGTACTTTCCATTCATGTTACCACATCTATGAAAGCATACAGTTACTATATGTGTATTTGTACCCATGCATGTATGTACAATCATCGTCTAAAAGGCTAAGACAAGTCCTTATAAAAATCATTGAAAAAAGGGGAGAGAGCCCTTGAGAGGGAGAGTGAGAAAAAAATATGTATGGTTTATAGTCCACTTTCTATATCTCCCCCTCCTCCTCCTCCATGTCTTATTTTTTGACATGGCGCACCTCAAAATCCCCTGCCAATCTTTAAATGTCAAAAGCCAATTTCACAGACTCTATATTTCTATTCCAATATGCTCTTGCCAACCATCAACAACATAGACCCAGAGAAACACTCGAAAAACGCCAACAATTTCTCATACTTTCTCTCTCTCTCTCCTTTTTTTTCATACACACATTATACACATCATTTTTTTTGATACACAGAGGAAAGCTACCACCAACTTTTCAATCCTTCGTCTTGTCAATTCAACTCAACTCTCCCCTCTCTCTTTCCTTCTCTTGTACTTTCTCCATGCTTACATACATCTAGCATGATACTTGTCTTGTACATGAGAGAGAGAGAGAAAGAGAGAGAATGGCGTTTGGAAAAATTCTTAAAATATTTCACACTGATTTCTCTAAAACTAATTGCCTGTACTTTCTCCATATAAGAGATACATGTATTATATTTTGAAAAGAACATAAGGATCACTTTAGGTTAGAGTTAATATCAGAAATTTTAAAGGCTGTCATAGACAATGTAGAATATTTTGTGGTTATCATGATTTCTAAATATTTTAAAGGTGAATATTTATATTGGCAGTGTATGAGAGGAGAGAGAGAGAATGGAGAAAAAAATGTGTAAGCTGCTCAACCGCTATGTATATCCGATAACTTTTTTTTTCTTTCTTGTTCCCGTCACTGCCGACGTAGAAGAGAAAGCTGAGAATGTTTCAACTATGCTCTCTCTCTCTCTGTATGTTCCTGACTTTCCAACATATTATCTGTCACTCAATCTTTCTTCCATCACATCACATGACGAAGAGAGACTTTCTCTCTAGTTGAAAAACTCTTTTTCTATATCATTTCTATGTTTTTTTGTTACATACATGTAAAATTATTATGTGAGGGGAGAGAGTAAGAGAGTATGATTCAGCTCCTTTTTTTCTCAGAATACTACTTATGTACCTACCATACAATGCAAGTGGTTGAGAGAAAGAGAGAGAGAGCATTGTCAAGGGATAGAAAAAATTGGAATTTTCTTTCGATTTCACCATCCTGACTGACTCCATTTCAATATTAATTTCAGAGCGTGAAAAGCTGAAGTTTCATATTTCGCTCTGTCCATTGGAAAACGTTCCCTATTTAAATGTCCAATTTAATGTATTGAGAAGAAATATTACCCTGAGAAATGTTTTTTTCTCTCCTTCTTCTTCTTTCTCCTCAGAGTATTCATTGTCTACCCAGTATCTTGTGTGTGTACACTATGAGAAATGTCGATACTATTTTTATATGAAAGAGAAAGTTTTTTTTTTGAAAAATAAAACTGGAGAGGGCAAAAAAAAACAAATGTAAAATGATGATACTGTGTAGTCTGTAGAGTACAATTTTTTTCTACATCTTTTTTTTCTATGTATTATGTAGAATGTGGACATTGTGAAAAAGTAAAAGTAAGAGAAAGGAATAAGATGACTATCTATTCCATTTGTGACGTAGGACATGCATTCAAAAAAATGACAATGGATAATCAATCAGAGTAGAAATATATAGGTACTCTTTCATATTTTTTTGAGGGGATTGAATTAGGACAAGAGAATAGGTTCACTTGTACACTTGCAGATTTGTAACAAGATCAGCATATCACGATAAATTGTCATGACTGCCAAACTTTTTTTTTCTTCTAGTCACCACGTGCAAAAATTGGGAGGGGTGAGACAAAAAAGAGGGGGAAGTGGAGTGGGGAAGAAGAGATTCCCTTCGTCAGGACAAGATGTCAAAAGGAAAAAAATTGTAGGTGTAATGTTTTATGGAATACATAGAAGATAATGCTCTCCAATATTTTTTTATTTATTACACAAAATATATCCCTCTCTCTCTCTGTCTGTGTATCACTATAAAATGTATATACAAAAAGAGAGATGAATAGAGGAAATGAGCAAGACAAAAGCTAGACGATGAAGAGAGAAGGACTGACGGATCTGAACAATATGACAGAGATGAACAGAGCAAATAGATTATGTTTAGTCTACAATTTATACATATTTTTTTAAAAGAATAATATGGCATACAAAATATACAAGTTCGACAGTGTATAAAACGGAAAGAGAAAGAGCGGACATCCTTATCATGACATCCATATTTAACTTTTTTTTTATATAAAAAACTTGTTTCTTTTACAAGATATGGCACAAACTTCCGTGTGTCTACTTTGTCCTACTGTACACTTTTTTTTCTTCTCCATTATCTTCCATTGTTCACACATGAGGGCAAAAATATTAAAAGAGAGGTGGCTCAACATAAACATAAATGAGAAGGACGAACAAATGAAGGTAGATAAAAATGAATGGGTTTAAATTTCAAAATTTTTGTATTTTTTTCTAATCAACAAAAAGGTTATTTTACCTTGTTTGTAAAAATACAGGAATTTTGAATGTTGATTTTAGATTTTCAAATCTAACTGAATCAAGTAAATTATTGAAAAATTAATTTTTTATTAATAAATCAATTGTGATATCAACTCCAGTGAATATTTAAAGTTTGATTATTTCTTTTCTCCAGCTTCCTCTACACAAAAATAATTAAACTAAAGACTTTCACCTTTTGAGTGTAAAAAAATAAGGATAAATTTTGAAAGTTGAAAATTTTACAAACTTTTTTTTATCTCTGTCATTGTCAATCTTTGTATATTAATATACAAGAAATGGCTGTGTACAAATGAAAAAAATACTTTTCTTTTATAAAAAAAAAGTGTACATTTATAGTGATATAAAAATATGTATGTACATCTATATTACACAAGGTTTATATTGAAATGAAATGTGTGTAGAAAGAAAGAGAGAGAAAATTCGGTTCGGTTGATGATGATAATGGCAGTGAGTATAAGCCAACCCTTTCTCTCTCCTGGTCGCTCTGTTACTCGCATGTACATAAATAGAGCACAGTTGGCTACACACACAATTTCCTGACACACACACATAGGCTCTATCTTCGTCGTCGGTCGTCCCGAGAAAATGTCAAATCCCTCAAGGATATTCTTTCGACTTGAAAAATTAAACTGAGGATTCCCAACCACCAACAGACACAAGCACTCGACTTTCTTTCTATCTACACTTTCTCCATTTACCCTCACTCATCCCATCCCACTCTCTCTCCTTTCTACATCTAGACAACCATGTCGGAGAAAGAAGAAGAAAAAAAAACTTGTTTTTGTCTAATGTCTCCCACTCTTCTTGAACCTCCCAACCTCCCCAAAAAATATGTACCCACCAAACAACTCGTTACATTAATTTTTAAATAGTAATCAATTCCTTTAATTGTACTAAAAAGATAATTTTAAAAAAATAACCACATTTTATATTATAACATTGTGGTAGTGGTGATAAATGAGAGAGAAAATTCAATGATTTGTGTTTACAAGAGAAAATGATATTTAAAGTGAAAGTCTTTAGCATAAAAAAGTCATTCATTTTACAAGACTGCAATATAAACAAGATTGGCTGTGCCATTAAAAGAATATTCATAGATTTACTTTCTTTTTAACATACGTTCCCAGTTGTGAAAAAAAGAAAGGGAAAGTCTTGTGTCTTTTTTCTAGTTACATATTTTTTATATGAAAAACGTTCTCCTTCATTCATTGTTGTTCAAAAAGGATATCTGTACAAAATAATTTCTTACAAAAAAAAGTCATGTCTTGGTTGACAAGATAAGAGAAAGAAAAAAGGAGGGTTAAAATTAGAAAAAATAAATTATTTATAGTCTAAAATAATAATTAATTAAAGATTCTTTACACATCAAGTTATTAGTAAAAACAATGCAACTTTTCTCTCTCTCAAGGTTTTACCTTGAATGCAGAAATGCACTTGAGTTTTGAGCCTTTCATTCACAAAAGAGAAAGTTAAGTTTGCCTATATTATAGAGAGAGAGAGGAGTCGACTGGAGTAAAAGAGAAGGAAAATGCATGAGACGAAGACGACCTATCCAACATAAAGAGAGAGACGAGAGTAGTAAGAAGAAGAGAGAGCACGTGGAAATATATGCCATGGCCTCAATGTTGGGAAAAAGACTTTTGTGCTGTACATAAGGGAGAGACGAGGAAAGTTTATGGTGGAGTACTTAAAGTGCATCTTTATGATAATTGTCTTGCACCACAATTGCTATTAGTTAGCCTAGCTTTTATTACATCACTCGAGCTTAGTTTAATTACGATGCTTAATACTTCCCACGATGCTTCATCTTATACTATTTATACACTATACGTATCCCATCCTACTCTCTCTCTCTCTCTCTCTCTCTTTCCCCAAATGTAAAACTACAAACCTCATCTTGAACTGTCTTCTCTAATCACATTCCATATAAATTTATTTTACCTCTCCTACCATTACCATATCAATCATTACACTTTCTCCTTGTCACACTAACCGAATTTCAACCCATTTTTGTAACAAGTGTTTTCTCTCCATCTTGACTCATTTTACAAGCAAAAATTAATTACTAAAGTAGTCTTCCAAAAAAACTTTTTCACTTTTACTAGACTTTCTCCATATGTACGCTACAGTATTTTTTATACATTTTGAGAGTTGGAGCAGAGCTACGAGTTAGAAATGGAGAGATGGTTGAAAATTAATTTGTAATATAATTTCATTAATTGAATTTCAAAAAAAAGTAGAATGAGAGAATGAATATAATAATAATAAATTAATTAATTATTACAAGAAAGATAAACATTATTTGATTCACAATTGGGAATGTGGCTCCTTTTTTTAACCATTGTGAACCCACCAAATTACCACATAATGACAAAGAGGAGAGTGTACTATTTCTATTGTACAAAAAAAGAAGGTGGAGGATGTTGACGAGATTTATTGTTATTGTTCAACAAGAGTTAAATGAGGTAAATAAACTAATTAGTGTCTCCAATATGTCATGACTCAACCCATAGCCCCCTCCCTCAAGTCCCAATAGACTCTTAGAGAAGAAACTAGAAACTGATGAGATTCTACAAAAGAAAATTCAAAGTATATTGGGAGAGGATGGACGTCCTCCAAAGCTTCCGTCAAGTGAGAGAGAGAGAGAGAGAGGGAAAATGAAAAGAGGGGAAAGTGAGAGAGAACAAGAGTAAATTGGAAAGTTATTTGAATAGTAACAAGGTTACACACATTTCCCTGTATTTTCCCTACATGTGTTTGTATACACATAAAATCTGAGTGTGTAAAAAGAAGAAGCACAAGAAGAGGAGGAAGAGGACGAGACGAAAATAAATGTAGTTAGGTACAAGGAGAGAGAAAAAAATTTAATTGAAACTTGGGAGTGGAATGGAAAATCTTGACTGAATGGTGAAAGCTGTTGGGAGAGAGAGAGGAAAAGAAACGGGAAAATGAGATAAGGCGTTAGTCAGTGCTTGTGGAAATAGGATGAATGACTGCCATAATGAGATTTTTTAAGAAAGAGGGAGAGAGAGAAAAACGACTGCTGAACCACATGAAACGCATGCATGGACACAAGCTATTGTCCATAGTCCTCGTACACACAATCTTTTTTACTTTCTCTCTTTGTAGACACATACACAATTTTGAAAGAAGAAGAAATGTTCAAGATGTATCTGTACAAGATAGAAAATTTTGAACAAGTTTTTTCTTCCCTTTTTTTCAAACCAAGAAACTGTGACGTGCGCTCATGAGTCTCATGTTTATAATAGTTACAAAAAAATCCGCTGAATAAAAAAAGATAAATAAAATGTTGGTCTTTATGCTCATCAGTTCTATATAAAAAAATATTATGTACGTACATACATGTATACCACCTACACACTTTTGATAAGATTTGTATATAAAAGGTATGAAATTATTTGAATGTGTCTCTCCCTCACAACATGTACTAAATATGTATGTACATGTATAATGGTTATGGGTACTATGTTTATTTTATAAAAAATAAATATGTACAATAGTATCACCAAAGGAAGGATGGACGGGACAGGGAAGTTGGTACGGGGAAAAGAGAAAGATGGAAATTTTAGGAATGAACCAAAAAAAAGAGGGTTGATGGGATGTTGGGCGGATGGACCAGGAGTAAAGCAAAAAAAAGAAGGAGAGCTAGTCCTCTTCTAGTTTTAACTCAGTTCTTTTTTTTGAAACGAAAGTGGGGAGCCAACTGCGGGCATGCCTTATCGATTCGGTGGCTACACAAAATATGCATACATGTGCATTTCGCGCATATTTTAACTCTCTGTCTCTCTCCCGGTTCTCCCATTTTCCCTTGGAACTCAACGAACCAAATCAAAAAATATTCACCTTCGTCCAACCAAACCCTAATGCTTTTTTCCCTTTCCACTCTTGCTAAAATTGCACTTATTTTAATGACACTCCTACTACTCTTACTTCCAACCAGGACTGGAATCCAGAGTCTTTTCCAGCCAACCGTTCCTTCTCTTTCACCCTACCATCATATTCTTTTTTTTCCTCTCTCTCTTTCTGTATGTACATGGACATTTTATAGGGTGTAGACTACACAGAGAGTAATGCTTACCCATCTTCTTCACCGCAATGTATCACCTTGCTCCAACTTTGTACCTCTACGTCTTTCCCTACCTTTTTTTTAATCTCATGCATACGCAAACGCTGAGAGAAGCAACAATACCATTTTTTTCCCTTCTTCTTTTTTTCCTCTTTCTCTCTCTGATGAATAATTTAATCTAGACTGATTTTCATAGTAAACTTAATTTCCTTTTTATTCATATTTCATTCAACCTTTGGACTATACACAGTCATAATGAGTATACATTTACCAACTTACTAATGGTTCCCTCCACCTCCTTCTTTGCCAACCTTCTTTTTGTTATACAAGAGAGAGAAGCTAAAGAGCTTAGCCAGCTACAAAGCTGACAAGATTTCCTTCTTATGAACATCTCTGATTGAGCCATACTCATCGTACACGTGTTTTTAACCATCAACATGTTCTACTTTCTCTTTATTTTTCTCTCAACCTCAAATTGTACAATCATTTTCTACACATTCCCAAGGATTTTTAGTTAATTTAATATTTTTTTTGGAGAGTGAATAATATTATGCAATATCTTTTTTTAAATTGTTGAAAATTTGTAAAATTTTGCTGACTATAGCTAGATATTTTTTTAATTAATTTAACTTCCATCTATCTGTACAGAGATGAAGATACTGAAGAGAAGCTAGTATGTACATGTTATATCTCATTAAATAACATGTTTGGAAATGGTGAAAGGTGTAGTACTTTCTCTGTTATAGTTATATACGTGGGTTAGTTATGTGTAGAAGTTGGATTTAAAATAGAAAACGTCATCATTTTACTCTGTGATGGATTTTACAAGGAGATTATTCAGACAGAAAACTGGGATCAACATTCAATGTTCCTCAGGTCATTGGAAGAAAGAAGAGAAAGGAGAGAGAGAGAAAGGAGGCTTGATATTGAAACTCAGTAGAGCATGTGTTTGTTGGCAGGAATACCTACTTGATGTTGGGAGCCTTGTCGCCCTCATGTGTTTTGAACAATAGAAAACTACTGAGAGAGAGAGAGAGAAAGTCTGACTGGCTCATAAAATATAATTAATATATATAGAATTCACATGATATAACTTTTTACTTGTATATTTGACTCTCTCTCTCATGCCAATGCATTTTCTCTTGCTGTCTTTTCTCTCTCTCTCTCTCTCTCTCTGCTTTCTCTTTCTCGTTACAACGAAATAGTGTTAGTGACAGTCGAGTGGATTCTCATCCAACGAATGTCATGTCATCAGGTTAATTAGTAGACTTTCTCTTTACAGTAAACCTACGTACCCGTCGACTTTTGAGGTTTGCTCTGAGCACTAGCTTCACTGATCCTGAGATCCCATCTCATGTGTCATCTATGTGAAATCAACCTCTGCTCAAATCCCATTCTAGCCACTAACCAATCGTCTCTCTCTCTCCATTTTATAATTCCTGATCATCATATGGAAAGTAAAATGGAATTGTGGAAATTCAACTAGTATTTTATAGCACTTTATAAAATGTACATTAATAACAAATATCAACATTAGAGAGAGTGTGTGTGTGTACAGCTTGTTTCTCTGTAAAGTAAAATAAATATACAAAATCACTTATAAACTCACCACACCTTGTACATGTACAAAGAAAGATAGTCAAAGTACATGCAACTTTGGTTGATGAAAGGGGATGGGAGCCACAAACAGAGATAGAGAGAGAGATAATACCACAGGAATTGGGGAAGATATGAGTAAACATTTATGTATCGTTTCATTGTATGGGAGTCACATTATTTTATACACACACACACACATGAGAGTATTACTACCAAGTGACATGACCCTACAGACACAACACGTAAAGTAATGCCAACATCCCCTTTGAAGGGAATAACATGGTACACAATAATAATGAAGATAATCCAACGTCGACTCTCTCCATTTCATTGGAGAGAGCATCAGAAATCAAAGAGAAAGACAAGAGAGAGGGAAGAGAAAGTTAAAAACATTATGATGCTTTTGTTCGACAATCTCTATAGCTTTGATTTTGAACTTTCTCTCTCTCTCTCTCTCTAGTCAAGATCCTCTACAACTCCAATGCTATTACATTTCACATTTTCAATGCTAACGGAGCTAATACATGGAGACACTTGAAAATATGTGTAGGCCGTTGTATGGGAATTTTGTCAAATAATAATATGGGGATGACACAAGGACAACAACAATGACATAATATTGTGATAAACCTAATAATGAGCATCTACAGTATCTTATATTAGTACAACTAAGAGACTCTTTTGAGGTCGTCTTTAATTCAGAGGGGTTAAAAAGAACAAAATAATGGTCTTTGGTGGTTATGCAACACTCATTTGTTGTAGCCGACCCTTCTTATCCAGCTTGTGATGAGATGGATACACTTTGATAATTATCAATCATCTTCCCATATTACACACCACCAGTCCTTGTAAGGAACGATCAACCAAGATCAACAGAATTTATATTATACAAATTTGGCAATGACTTGAGTAAGCCTATAGAAGAAATATTTGAGTACATGGTGAGTTTTATGGTACATTAGTAATTTATTTACAATTTAATAATCGTGGTTAATTTTTTACGTAGATTTCTTCCATTCTCATGCTACAAAATGTAAGCTGACAGTGTTCAAATATTACTCATTAAATTGTGATTTATTTTAATATGAAAAAAAATGGTCATAAAAATAATTAAATAATTTTTCTTGTTAAAGAATAAATGTAAAGACAAGAGTTGTCATTACATTCTCACGCAGTTGAAATGTGAGACAACGTCTTAATAAAATAAAACAATTTTTGTCATTCGTTGACTCAAATGGCCAAACTATCAACAAGTGAAGAATCCTTCCTTATCTCTTTCTCTCTCCATATAAAATGAGTAGTAGAGAGAGAGAGACAAAATATGCAAGCCCAAACACATAAATCATTCATCAAATCAAGATGATCCGAGCACAAAGTTTTCCTACCACAACGGCGTCTCTCAACAATACTCAACTGTGAGGCTGAAAGTAGAGTGTTAATTTATGGAAGATTCCAATAGTCACTTTGAATTACATTGAAAACACACACACAGCCAGAGAGAGAGGGATACGAGGAGGGGGAGTTCAAAACGGAAACGAAAATTACAGACCTCACGCTTCCAGTGAAAGGCTCAACTTTTACCCATCAAAGAGAAAAAAAAATATTTTCACTGGAGAAAATAAAGGATTCTCAAAATTCTCGTTAGATGGAGAGGCTAGTAGTAAACTGTATTGAGAAATATCTCCCCTCTGTGTCCTATCCTTTTTATCTCCCCTCTCTCTCCGTCCATTTGTCCATTCCATGTCAACTCGAACATGACCATAGGAGTTGCACAAAAAAAGGGATATGGGCGGCGCAGGGCAGTACCGCTCAATAAGAGAGTAGCCGCAGTATAAAATCCATACGATTCAATTGTGAAAAAAAACTCGCAACATTTTCCCCGTTTTTTTCTCTACACAATTTTTTTTGTATACTTTTTTAAAAACATAAAATGTAATATATAAATTTTGGGACAATTGAGAAGTAGTACAGGTAGAGTGGGAAAAATAGAGATGGAATGGAAATTAAATTATGACTTGTAGTCTTCATCTTCAAGCACTCATGTACAACTAAGTTGGTCTAATGTGAAAGGGATTCACACATGAATAAAATCAACTAAGTGAGAGATGGGTAGAGTGTACATGTGTGTGTGTACTTAGGAATTTGAGGTGACTGCTCATATGTAATATACCTCATTCATGTTGGCTCTTGTCCGGATGACTTCTTGAGTAGAAATTCTGGTTTGGTAGATCATCCTCCTCCTTCTCGTCAGTTGATGAAAATAGAAGAGAGGAGAGAGGAATACACATCCTCTGACAGCTCACATGGAATTCATATGTAAGTGAAGTTTCAGTTTTGGACGGAAATTCTTGTAGGAAAGTTACATGTCCTCGTCTCTCTCTCTCTTCTCCCTTTGACATGACAGATACAATATTAGAGAACAGATTCATGTCTATTTGTACAGTATTGCTTTTACTATCCCATGCACGGTTACTAATCTGACTTGGCAAAATTGACGTTCACTCAGCCAACTAGAAAGTTGAGGGTGGGGACGTCATTCTCCTCACACGACCGCGGCTTGTGTGTACTAGTACCCCTCCCCCTCCTGCTCCTCTCTTCAATGTTGAATGTACAGTCATATTACCTCCATATATATTATACATGGCAACTAATTACAGTTATGTTTTAAGTTTTAGGCAATGAACACACACATTCCACCAAAATTCAAATGTAATAAGAATGGCTTCAGGAGAGAAATTGAGAGAGATGCTTTCTCTCTCTGTAGAGAGAAAATAATTTTTTTATGAAGGATATTTGTATAGACTTACATGTACATGTATAAAATTTAAATAAAAAAAATATTTTGTTTGAAATTAAACATAAAAATAGAATACTAATAAAATGAACATTGACTCCCTTTGATCGACATTACAAGTCGAGTTCAAAGTCAGAATCAATAGACAGCCAATTCAAATATCCGGTGGTAATGAACAAGACAAAGTCTTTGTCTCTCTCTCATCTTTTTATTTACAATATCTCCAATACAATATATATATACATATATAGACTAGTATGATGTGATCATTACATTTGGAAAGAGACGCTTTTCATTTATTTCAAATTTTGGCATAGCTGGCAGTAGCTCTTGTTCACTTTTCCGGGGGGTTGTATGGATGATGATGATGATAGTGGATAAATCTTGATTCAGGATTGTGGGATTGGGATTGGAATTGGAGAAAGACAAGGGAAACGTGTAAGGACATGTTTAAAGTGGTAGTCTTGGTGTATCTTGTGGAAGGAGAGTGAGACAGAACCACATCCGGTTATATAACATTGTGTAACATTCTGCCATTAAATTTGACTGTAGGACCATGTGAGTATATGCGGAGAGATATCTCTACAATCTTTTTTCCCATTGTATTTGGAAACATCCCATCGTCGTTGTTGATCACCCTTCCATGTACTATCAAACTGTACTATGGTGTACTGACCGCCTTAAACCTGTTTCACTCCACCCACCTCACATTCACACGACTCTCTGTCAAAATCTCGCTGTCTCTCTCTCTCTCATCTACAATGTACAAACACACTCACATTTGAGAGTCGTAATTTTGCGAGTGCTTTTTGTTTAAAATTCAGTGTGCATGTCAGAATTAAGTTGACAAGAAAGTTGTCTTTTGCATTTAAAATATTCTCTCCATTTGTTTCATAAACTAGAAATAATAATCTTTATTAAAATATTGCATTATCCTCATTATTATTATTTTACCCATCCCTTGTAACTATTTCATAGTTAATATTGTAGGTGTACAAATATTTCATATGAGGGACAATACATTTTAGTTTAAATAACAAGTTTATATGTGATATACCTGTACTTTGCACTTTAATTACAATTTTGTCAACAGTTTTGAAAAATATAATTATTTATGACATTTCTTGAATTTAATTTCACATAAAGTAGAATTTCAATTATGAGTATTTGTACTCATGTTATATTTTATTACAAAGTCAAGGAGTTTATTTGCTATTTGTGGGAAACTTTATAGGGTTCAAAGACCATTCAAATAATTTGTTGTAAATGTCAAAATTGTCATTTAACACAATATTTCAAATTTGAAAAGCCTCAAGGCAGAGAATTTCCTGTGATGAGAGGTTTACACATAAAAATTGTCTGACGATGAGTAAAATGTAAAATTATTGGAATTTGTTAGATTTGTAATACACATTGATTTGATTTTTCTTTGCCTTGAGTCACACTCGACCTTTTCAGTTTTGAAGGGTTGTCTGAGGAAGGGTTATCTTGAATTTGAGGGGTAATATAATAAAAACAAGAAAATGTCTATTTATTTTATTTTTTACTATTTATTTATATTCACAATTATAATTCTACTATTTATTCTTTGAGAAATTTAAATATTCACTTGAAATATCTGTACCAACACACAATTTTCACTTAATAATTCTACACGAAAATTAAGTATGAAAATCTTTAATTAAAACTTGAAATAGTCAAATGTAGTAAAATAACTGAGTATACAGGTAACAGCGAAGTCTCCAAGATAAATATTTCGACTGCATGTGTAGTAAGTTACACAAAATAATCAAAATTTTCTGAGTCACCCCAACGAACGAAACCCCTGAGAAAATGATGAGACTCTTTACAACTCAAAAAAAAGGGCTAACTTTTCTCATCATCCCCTTCCCATCTTCATGGACAAAAGCAAAGTTGAGAGATTCTTAAAGGGTACGCTGACAAAGCAAATACATTTATGTACCCTATAGAAAAATTATACACTTAATTTTTTTTACCTGATTTGATCTCCTCTACTCTTTTCAATAGTTAAAAAGTACAGTCTCTACAGTGCAGTGTACGGATGTCGTGGTATCTTTGAAAGGAGGGTGCAAAAAAAAGGGCCACAGATGAATTGAAAGGGCTCTCTCTTTTCCTTGGAGAAAAAAAAAGAGGTGCTCACCATTGTCAAGAGTTACCCTACATACCACATTGGCTCACAGAAACATTCAGACAAGATACACGAGGAGCCAAAGCTGACAAAAAGCGTTTCTCTCTCTCTCTCTCTTTCTCTCTCTCTCGGTCTCTTGACTCAATTATTATAGAATAAGAGCCTAACTATAGGGATTTACAGATGATCCTTTCTATCATGAGTCCAAATATCGTTTCAAAATATATATCAACGTGTAAAATATCTCATGAGATATTATGTAATTTAGTATAATAATAATATAATTCATAAAAAAATTCTTACAAAAGACTAGAAAATCCCATGTTAAAAGAAAACTTTTAGGAGTATAACTACCTACGAGGACAAACCAATTTTTTATATAGGAATTTCTATTACACAAGTAAATACATGCGGAAAAGACAGGCATACCATGAGGTGTTTTATTCCATCTTTCATTCCATATTAACCCCTTTGGAATCCTCTCAAGATTTTCTTTTTGTGTAAGAATTACCTCATGGATAAGTACATTAACGATAATGATTTCCCTATCACCCTCCCCAATTCCTTCCTCCTTGCACCTTCTACATTTCAACTCTTTATTTTGTACAATGTAAAATACTCTATGAGTCTCATATACATGTACATACATACTAGTACAAGTAGAGTGTGAGCTTGATGATGAGCCTGAGAAAAAAAATGTTCTTTGTACTAATTTCATAAGAGAGAGAGAGAGAGAGAAAGATAAAAAAAGGGGAAATTCTATTAAGTATAAGCACAGTAAAATCCCAACGGTATGGATTGTTCTATAGAGTACATGTACATATATTCTGTAAGAAAAAAAAACATTTTTTTTGTTAGTCAGAGCCAACATGATGAATGAGACAAGAAAAAGTGTAAAAATTAAAAGTAAATTTAGAGAAAATGTTGGAAAGCCGCACACAATAATTCCCTCTCCTTCCTATGAACTGGAGAGTGTGTAAATTATTGTTTTTTTAAGAAAAAAAAAGTACTGCTCACTATATTCATCTATAAGACATAAATAGTGAGGCAAGGATAGTAAGGCTAATATTTTTTTTACACAAGTTTGATGTAAAGTGTTAAAGGTGTACGAGAGGAGATTGTGACGGTGGAACAAACTGGGACACATTAATCATAACCATGCATAATAAGTACGCTCAAGCAAAGAGAGAGAGAGAGAGTGGTGATGTGTTTTAAAGCCAACATGTCCTACTCTACCCCCATCCTGGCTCATCATTCTCCATGTAAAAGCAAAACCAAGTACTCATCCACAATAGAGGACCGAGAGAAATTGGCAGGAGATAACAGCAGGAGTTGAGAGGGAAGATATGGTTAGAGAGAGTGTTGGTGAGGTTATTTTTTCCAACTATTTTTAAGTAGAAAAGGCAAAGTCCCATACAATTGTGTGTGACAGAGACAGAAAAGGGTCCTCCATGTTAAAAAACAAGGTAACCAACCATACACACTTGATGGTCTCCAACGTATCCCACCCAACTCTTCACTTTACTCTCTACATTTTATCAATTTTCTACTCCCTTGATGTACATTTTGATTCTAATCTTTTATTTACATTAGATTCTAGATTAACAAAAATATTTATTATTATTATTTACTAAATATTTTTTTTACAGATTTTGATAAAATATCAAGACTATTTTTTAGTGCGTAATTTATTACATGTAAAAAAGTCACATTAGTTTCTATCTTCTATGTACATAGATATATGGGGCATTGGTGAGAAGCTAAAGAGAGAGAATGGAATTGTGGTGATTGTGAGTAATGTAAAATATGTACGTCAACGTATAAAATATACGCAAAAGAAGACAAGAGAGAAAAATACATGCCAGTGGCAAAAAAAATTCTGCATATAAGAGAGAAAAAGCAAGAAAATAAAGGATGAAGGAGAGTTGAGAGCCATTTGGTTTTTTTCGGGAGACGTTGAGATGGGAGAAGGAGACCAGGGTGAAATGAATAGAGTATAAGAAAAATAGGGTTTGATTTTGACTCGATAGAGAATAGAAAGAGAGGGAGAGAGAGAGAGAGAAGGGAAGGATGGCTTCTCTCTTTTTTCCCAGAGTTTCCGACATGTGATGGATATTGTGGGGAGTCAGTTAAAGAAGACAAGGATGAGGCGAAACCATGGACTTTGAGTTAGAAGGATCTTCTCTGTAGGCGGAAAAAAAAGAAGGAGCATCCCTATTAAAGGCTTTTCTTTGTCACGTGTAGGGCTAACCACGGGGAAATACATACATTGGATATCTGTAGAGCGAGAGAATTCCTAAGTACGCCACACACTTTTTCTATGTATTTCTCATGTATTCCATCCCAAAGAGAGAGAGAGAAAAAATGTAGGTAGTAGACTTTTCCCTCCTATACCCCGTTATAAAGAATAGAATATACTTATAGAAAGAAAGAAAGACAGAGAGACTGCAAAGTCAGAAAGCCATAGGATATTATGGACAAAAAGACTTGGAAGAAGTCGAAATGGTGATGCCTTTGGGATTCGCGTCCATGGCAAATAAAAGAATCGATGCGAAATTTGAGCAGAGGCAAAGACTGATGATTCTGTTATTTCCCCGGAAAAGGGCAATAGTCAGCAAGAAAATTGGTTAGAAAATAACCATCTCTTCCCGATCCCTGAGCCCTTCAGAGACTCACGCTCCTATTTCTCTCTTCCTTCTTACCGTACCGTGTGCTCATGTATGTGTGTGTACGTCTCTCTTTCTTGTTTTTCTCCATGTATCTCTTTCACCCTACATATAGCTCTTTTATAAGTTTAGTCTCTCCAGTCTTAAAATTTATGGACTCAGCTGAGTTGAGTCCGAAAAAGTAACCCCATGAGAACCTATCAGCTTTTTCGATGGATGTAGGTCTACACAACATGTATTATACATGGATATATGTATTTGTGTAGAAGAGAGTTATATGGAAAAAAGGTTAGTTTGTGGAATGAAGGACCATGTAGCCATTCAGAGTGGCACGTAGACATAATGCATAGTTTACGAGAAAGACAACTATGTGGTAGTGCTAGTACTTATACACATTTCTCATATAAAAAAAACCAAGTGATAGAGATGAAGCAAGGAGAAGGGAAAAAAAGTCTTGCCTACCATCTTCTGAATGCACATCTTTTTGAATCGATTCTGCCTGATGAACAAACCTTCTTTCACAGTCACTCTCCCATCGTCTGTCTTCTTTTTCCACCCATCTTTCCATCTATCTATCTATCTATCTAAGGAATTGGGAAAGAGTTTCGCCTCCTCCAGGACTCAATCAATTCTAACTCCTCTCTCTCTCTCTCTCTCTCTCTCTCTAGAAAATTCTCTACATAGTCATCCTTCTCCACAGACACACACAAACATAGTTAATCCGAAGCACAATAAACCATCATCTTGACGTCCTTTTCTTACAACATTGGCCCACACCAAACAGAAAAAAAATTGCACAAGCTCTTCTTTCTATTTTTTTCTAGGTTTTTTTTTCTCCAGACTTTTTTTTTCACAATCTCCTCAAGCACTTTATTAGTTAGTCATATAAAAAAATTCTCGTTTATCCATTTTACTGCATATTCAACATTCTATTTTCCTAGGCTACATCATTACGGCTCTAGAGAAAAGCTTTTATCAAGTCTTCTCTACTTTCTCTCTCTCTCTCTCTCTCTCTCTCTCTGTGTCTTGTGTTGTCTTTGTGTCCCATAGTATTATACATTATAAAATCTGTAATGAAAACTGAAATATCATCATCACCAACCAACCACCATCCCAGATTTTCTCTAGTGTTGCCTATTTACTTTAAACGTTTGACTCTCACTTTTTCCTTTACGTAGGACATACATACATATAGTCAAAATAATATTTTATAGGTATGGACATGAAGAGAAAATACTTGAAAATGAAATACAATGCATTCCCCTTGTCTGAAAGGAGGAGTGGGAGAAAATGTTGAAACATGGAAATGTAGAATTATAGAACAAATCCCACACCTTTTCTTGATTCTCTGATGAATTAGGTTGAGGCTGATTTGGTCCTTGTTTGTTTGTACGTGTATGTGTGTGTGTGTACTGGTTTGGCAAATATTATAGGATAGAAATCCGGTAACCGCAACTCATCATGAGTCAGGATGTCCGTCAAAGGGAAGAAATTAATGTTTGTTCCTGGGTGCAATTCCTGGGCTCTTTTGACGTAGAAAACGGAATCACTCTCTCGATTCTCTCAATGTGGATAGACATACAGACACACCACAGAGAGGAGGGGGATATTTGGCGATAGAAATGCAAATAGTAGGTTTCAGCGATTTTGCCTAGTTGGTCGCAGAGTAAGGAAATATATAATATTATCTGCTGTACAACATAAGTTTCCTATTGGCTTGTGTGCCTCGAATAATAATTTTGAGGAATGCAATATATGTTATGAGAAACATGCGGAATCTTTCCATTTGTCCGTTCTCCCTCTCTCTCTTACCTTATACACATAGACCACAAAAATATATGTATATATAAATTCTCTCACTGGAAGGGTACCTACAGTTTATTCAAAGAAATGAGTTTCATCCAGATGGAATGATAATGGAGCTTATGATGATGCAATAGACATACTTTAGTGTTCTACGTGGACGATATCAAGCGGTTTACCCTACTCTTCTGACTCTGACTCTGACTTTCCATGTCTAGAGAGAGAGATACAGTACACATAGAAATTTTGTAGAGGCCTTCGGATGGTTAAATGACATGTCATCCCGTCAAGTCATAGTACCACAAACTTATTCCATGTAGTTTTCTATCCCATAATATTATAAATATATGTATACTTTTGTATTGAAATGAAGGCAAAAGAGAGAGAGAGAGAGAGAGAGAATCTATAATGCTTCTTGTAAGAGCTGTAAGCTCATTGACTACATGTAAGCTGTGGATACTAGAGAATTTAGATTACGTGTTCGTCCGTTCGTATTAACAGAGCCCTAGACTCCCTTGGATAGAGTACAAGTACAAGTATAGAGAGACATGGGCATAAGATTATACCGTTCCTTCGGATGATCAGGCTCTCTCTCTCTCTCTCTTTACATTTTATATGCCTTTTTAGCTGGATGTACATGTAGCCTTGTTGAATGTGTCCCTGTTGTTGATATTGTAGAATGTGTTTGAATTAGATATTTATTATATTGTGTATAGTTATATTATACAGTCCCCTTTTTCCTTGTGTTTAGTATCATGGAAAATGTTGGTGATGGTGAGTAAACGGGGATTCCCATGTTGCGTATGTGTATGTTGTGTGTGTGTGTGTGGTAAAGCGGATGGGCATGTATACACGATAAATTTAAGGGGAAAGTTACAATAATCGGACTAAAGTCATTCACACAAATTCACTTGATGTTTACTTTAGCCTAATATTTTGACATGGATTGTAGCCTGGAATTTCCACTAATAATACTCAACTAATACTTGACTACTAGATCTAAAATGTCAACTGGGCTCTAATGTCATTTCTCTCCCATACTAGTGTTGGACCAGTACATACATGTGTACATGTATAAATGGGTATGTGTACAAACGTACTGGATAGAAAATCCACTTGTACACCTTTAAAATTGTTATTTTATACAATCAAAAGGGGAGTTTCTCATGTAACTGTATTAGTGTAGTGTCTAACATTTGTTTGATATTTCCTGTCATTTTTTTTCTAGTCCCTTCTTCTACGAGTACAGCATGGGAAAACTGGATAGACAAAAAATGTATTGGACGAGAGAGAGAGAGAGAACGATTTCCCATTGTCTTCTTTTTTTTATTGCAGTGGGCGTTCACGGACAGAGCAACTTTTGTATTGTGGGCTGTCCTTTTTTTTCCTTCCTCACAATCACAATCAACCTATCTGTTTACCAATCCCCACTATTTTCCTATTTTTCCATATTTCCCTTCCCTTCTTCCTCTCTCTCTCTCTCTCTCTCTCTTCAACTTTTACCCCATTTCTCTCAATATTTATCCCTCCAAATTATCTTCACCTATTATTTAATAATTAAGTAGAATATTTTGTCTCAATTTTCAACCTTTTTTTAAAAAAAGTCTGAAAAAATTGTTGCTGTGATGGAACTACCCAAAAAAATAGTGTTTTATACAAGTTGGGACTCTTAACGGTAAAAAGTTGTCATTATAAAGTGTATAAATTTTATAAGAGAAAATATCCCTTTTTGATTCATTTGATTTTCAAGTCCCTTTGATTTTTTTAAAAAATCCTTTTCCTCTCCCTCTCTCTCTCTCTCATTTTTTTTCATCCCATTTTTTATTCAAGATAAAGCGACCTGGCTCTCTCTCTCTCTGTAAAAACCTTTATTGTTCCATAAATAGGAATTTGAACGGGAGCGCATCATGGTAAACAGAGTGAGAGTGTGAGAGAGGAAAAGAAACAACCTCATTGGAATTAAAGAATTCACTGAGGCAAAATCACCATCACCCTTTAGGATTTTTTTTTCAAATGGAATATCTGTAAAAAAATACAAGTAACATATTTACACTTTTATATGAGAGAGAGAGAGAGATCGGTCACATTTCAAACTGCAAAATTTATGACAGCCACCAAAAAACTAAAGCAAAGAGCCCTGTGTATGGTCTGGTGACTTGAAATGAAAATAATTTTTTGATCGCTCTGATCACATAATAAAATATATTAAAAAGGGTTACACTATACAAACTACACAGTTACACATGAACACAAAAAAGAGCCTGCCATTGCTATCATTACATTTTATAAAAAAAGACACACACTGAATTACCTTTCTTGACTATCCATTACACGTTTTAAAAAATTCTTTTTTTTATATCTTGTCCTTTTCCCAATTGCTCTTACGTACATTAAGCAAAGAATTATATTTACAGAGAGAGAAAGAGAGGAAGGTCAGAACTAAAGCCAAAAAAATGTGTATAAAAAAATGTTAGAAAAAGGAAGTTAAACTTTTTTTTCTCTCTCTCTCTTCTTAGTCGAGATCCTAATGCAAAATGTACATTAGTTTGGTAACCCTTTTTCCAGTGCCAACAAAAGAATTTTTGTTGAACAGATATACCATGTTATATATTTCTACCTCTATCTGTACAGATATCAAAAAAAAGCTAGCGAGTAAGTTGAGCATTTCGACATTACTTTTTTTTCCTTTTGCTACAGACTTCCGATACTTTTTACATTGTCAATGGTTTACATGGTGAAATAAAAAAAAGAGTAGTAGGAAAAAAAGTTAGAGTTTGTCATGTAAATGTCTAGAGCCTTTAAAAAGATGCTAAATGTTTTCCCCTTTAACCCTTTACCAAATATCTGTACAGAGTAAGTCCAGTGCACTTAACCATGTGAAAAATGATGAGAAAATAAAAAATGGCTAGCACTTTACTACATGTAAGTTATATAACGTATGTTTTATCTTGAATAATATCATCTAATCCTCATCCATTACTTACAATGTTAAACTTAAACAAGTGTGGTTCAAGTCCTTTTTAGTACAAATACAAATGTGCATGTACATTTGTAATCTGTGTACCTACACAGTACAGTACAAGTACCAGTACAGATATGATGATGTGTAGGGATGGGCTTGAAAAAAATGTTAAATTTTTAATGAATATTATAGTGGTGAAAAAAAATGTAATTTTAGAGGAAACAAGTTAATAATAAATTGTGTTAAATATAGAATACAAAATTCTCATAGAGAGAGAGAGAGACGAGAGGAGAGATTTCACAGGTTGACAGGTCCATAGAAATGTCAAGTTAGTACACTCAAAACATGGGTTAATCTATAAAAATGTGGAAAATAAATGTTCTCTCTTTTTTTCCATCCATGTAAAGAATGTATTTTTTTACCCTCATTCTCAATTTCAGGATTGAGGTGGTTTATAGAATATTAGGGAATATTATTGGTGTCATACAATTTTTTGGGGTATTTTATTTCCCTTCTTTGTATTTGTATTTGTGAAAAGGGGCATATAGAACATGGTGGTTGTTGTAAAGTGTAAAAAAAAGAGAAAAAAAAACATTGAGCCAAGTTTTTTTTCTGTTGTTGTTGTTGTCAAAAAAAGTGAATTAGAATCCTATTGAATTTAGACCCATGTAGTATCGATTTCACAGCCAAAGTGATCGGATTTCACTCGATTTTTGGTGTACTTTTACTCCTTTTTTCACTGAGAGAAAGGGGAGAGAGAGAGAAAAAAGGAGAGAAAACCTCTCTTTTGACTTTCAACAAAAGCTGGAAAGCTAACAAATAGGTGTAATGTCTCTGTGAATGAACGATGTATAACAACATAATCCTCCAGTGTCTACAGAGAGAGAGAGAGTACAGTCATCTTTTGCCTCTATATATTTTATTTTCCCTATGATACATCATGCTCAACATGGCGAGTAATAAAGTTTACTTTGAGCTCACACACTACAAGCATTCTTCTCTCTGTACAATGGCATGCCATTTAATCCGTACTTGGTGAAGAGATTAAACCTTTTCATTCTTCTCTCTCTCTCTCTCTCTCTCTCGGTTTCAAGAACTCCCTCAATACTCATTATGTACCCGCCACGTTTTCATCCTTGCCGAATACTAACAAAACACTAACATGCCATAAGCCACTATCAAGTCCATAGTCTGCCAAAGAGTACTCGTCACCGTAGTTACATTCTCATTATTCTCAACTTTTAATCAGCTCCTGTCCTTACATTATATATTATATCCCCTACACTACACTGTACAGGTATATAACCTTATACTATACATACACATGGCCCACTTTCCACATTTTATACAACCAAAAAACTAGCTCATAATAAATGTATTCTTTTCTCTCTCTCTCTCTCTCTCTCTCTCTCTCTACTCATTACTATCCCTCATAAAGGCAAACAATTAGCTCACCTTTTTTTTCTCCTTGTAGACTATTTTTCTTTAATAATTCCACAACCGTCCTTCACCTCCTTCCTCTGCTCTAAAGGAATCCTTCATTAAATTTAACTCTTTCAATCTCAACTCTTTTACATTCTATAGAGATAGAAAAAAAATATTTTTTTATGTGGTTTTCAGCTGAATAATTCTACAGTGAAAAAAATGTGGGGTTTTTTTATACATAGAAATGTACAACCAAGGGGTTATAGGCTATAGACGTCAAGTCTATTTGTATGTGTGTCTGTAGTGGTAAGTTGAAGTTTATATCCCGTGGCTAGAAAACCGGTTGACGGTACAAGAACTGGAACTTTTGAGAGAGAGAGACCAAGCAAGTGATCTGTATTTTGCAATATTCTCTCTCTCTCTCTCTCTCTCTCTCTCTCTCTCTCTCTCTATAGACAGTGTACTATTCACTATAATTGGGATGGTGGTTTACAAGTGTATTTCAATTGATGATGAACAAGTTATGGACAAACATTTCACAATTTTTATATTTTCCACTCATCCATTCTATTCTATGCCATTCTCTCTTGTTAAAAAAAATATTGTATTCACTATACAGGTGAAAGCTTATACAGTTTTTTTTGTATCAATTTTTTTCCAACATGTTTTATAAAAGAAAGTATATTTTTTTGATGGAGGTGGACCTCCCATGCTTTTGCTTCTTATAATGTTCTGTAACTGCTGTGTATTGCCTTAACCGTTACTACAATGACTAAAGGAAAAAAAGGGGAGAAAGGGTGAACAAAACTGAGCTCTATTCAAGTGAGAAATTCATGTTCTCTCTTCTTCTTCTCTTATTGATGGTGCTTCCTCCTCAAAAGTTAGTTCAAAGCTATAAAGCAAAAGGTAGAAAACTTGCTCGGTGCTATGGAATCATGCAAAAGGATTCATGTACCTGTTGCCTCGGCATTTTGCAACCTTATCCCTTTCTCTCTCTCTCTCTCTCTCTCTCTCTAACCCAAAAAAAGTCTTGTAGTAAAGTTGAATATAAAAATAGTTTTTTTTTGTGTGAATACAACCAACACGGAACCTTACATTTTGGAGTGTATCGTCTCATCATAGATCGTCTAACGCTGTCACCCACACTTTTCTCTGTACAACAAACCATTCTTTGAATACATAAAAGCATCAAGAGAGAGAGAGATAGAGAGAGAGAGAAAGGCAAAAGAGATTTATTTGGAAACAAATGGAGTAAATAAGGTGGTAATATTTGGAAAACCACTTTTCTTTATTGTAACCTAATATTCTTTCTCTATTTTTTCTCCCATACTCTCTACACTTTCCCTAAGAAAAGAAAAGAGAAGTATAAATAATATCTGTACTTTACATTCTTTTTTTGTTCAGTTTTTTATAATAAATTTTTATAAACATTTCACTGTACTTTTCTATATATTTTAAATTTATTTTTTTATAGTGTAAGGATAATGACAATTTTTTTTATTATAAATGGTGTGATAATTAGAGGTAAAGTGAGTTTGAAAATAGAGTTTAAATTGACGCATTGTATTTTGTAATTTTCAAATTAAAATAAATTTCCTTAGTTCCCCCTCACCACCCAATTCTTGTCTTGAGATGCCAAACAACAGTTTTAAGTTAATTGGGACGCCGTGTTCAATTCTTCTTCTTCTTGTGTACTATTCTATTTGGTATATACAGAGGAGAGGGAGTAAGTGAGGAGATTTGACAAAGGAATGAATGTTTCTCAATCTTTCATCACATGAAAACATAGTTGGGCCTATTTGGGGAGAGGGAGAGGTAGAGAAGGTCCCTCATATCGTGACATGGCAATACTATTAATTTTCTTTGAATGAGTTAGACATGTAATGACAAAGTAACTTTGGAGTGGGGTGCCATGGCTAAGAAATAAGAAAACGGTTCATACTCTCCCTTCTTCATTTACTTGTATACCTATCAATGTACATTTGTGAGAGTCTTCCTATAGAAAATCACAAAGACTATACACATCTATAAGATGTATACAGAGAGAGAGAGAGTTGAGATGAAGACACAATTTGAAAGAGAAAGTTTAAAAGAGTTTTTCCAACTTAAACTCAGAGTAAACTTTTCACTGAAGGTTAATCATTCTCTGTAGAGAATTGTATAAGCTCTCATTTTCTTCTTTTGGTTATGACTTAAGTTGTGAAGAGAGAGAGAGGATGGAGGGTAGTAAGTTTAACGTGCATGTACCTAATTCTATCATATTGTTAAATGGTGGCAAATGAATACCTACCCGTTGACTCTTAGCGGAAACCTTTTTCCCCTTTAGTTTTCATTGTCAATGTTGTAAAAGGAGGAGGAGAGAGAACTAGGTTCAATGTTCTTATTCAAATTAAATCATTCCTCCAACTTCACATTTTGGATGCTCATTGTAAAACCTTGACTTTAATTATAACCACTGTAATGGCCAGTGTCACGTTTTATTTTCAAAACTACTTGTTGCCCCCATCCACTTTCTTAATTAATATTTTATTTTATCCACCTTCCCATCCTTTTTATTATCTCTATTAAAGGAGATAAAGCTGCTCAGTCCTTTATTTTTATTTTAAATTATAAATATTTAAATCAATTTTAATAAAAAAAAATAAATTAAATATTGGTTGTCTTATTTTTTTGTTATTGTAAACAATAAAAAAATATTAAAATTGTACTGTAGATTTTGGCTGGATGAGGGAGTATAAAATTCAAGGGGGGGAGGATATAAGATAAAAAGCCGCAGAAAAAAAGGATGTTACAAGACGTTCAAAGGAAGGAAGCGGTTTTCGATGAACGTTGAAAATATTGCCACTGCTCCGCCTGTTGTGTTTGTGTAAAAGAAAGCAAGAGAGAGAGAGAGAGAGAAGATGAAGGCCATTGACTAACTTGTGAGATTTGTTTGCCAGCAGCATGAGTCTCCATGTATGGTAGTTGGTAGTTGTGAGGGGTACACATTAAGTATAAAAGAGAGAGAGAGAGAGAGAGATTTTGTTGTATGTATGAAGTTAGAAAAGGACGCATATGGTGGCTTGTGGGAAAGGAAGAGAGAAGAAAGTAAGAAGGAAGTGGCGGGTTTCGTGCATGACAGGGCGTCATAATGAGAATCAATGTTTGGCAATTAGAAATAAATGAGGAACCTTTAGTCGCAAGCCATTCATCATGGATGTTGTGGAAGGAGAGAGAGAGAGAGAAAAGAGTGGGTGAAGAAAAGAGAGTCTAGGAAGGAAGCCCAAGAAGAAGATGACTAGGCTTAAGTTGTGCTCCTTGTACAAAAAGGATTTCTTCTGCGGTCAGAACAAGCCGGGACTTAATCTATTCTTATGACGTCAAGTGAAATATGATGTTGGGGATCCTCTAGTGGCAGCTCAGTTCTTGAGCTGGCGTCCAGTGTAGTCAGCAAAGAAAGTATTTATGTGCATGTAAGTTATGTGTGTGTATATGTATGGGCATAATATATTTATGTATAAGGAAAACAGTAGTTAGGAGAGAAAGAAAGAAAGACAGGAGGAATTTTGAGAGACGGAGGAGAGGAGAGGGAGAGGGAAGAGTAGGAGCAGCCAGTTCATTTTTCACACCAGGGATAGTCGAGTTTTTTTTCTCCCTCACTCAGTCACTCCGTTCTTTCTCTTCTTCTTCTTTTTCCCTTCTTTCCACAGACTCGGGCATCAGCAGGGAAAGAGAGAATAGTTGGAATGGTCGGATGGATTGGATCGATTTGAACCGGATCCCGTGAACCTGCCACACTGTGCGGGGAAACATGCGCTTTTCCTTCCAATAATGACCACTAACATGGCCACCAGTCATTTCGTAACACGCCCTTTCTGCCACTCACCCGCAGTTTCCACTGTCAGCTTCCTACCAGAATGTTCTATACCCTCTCTCTCTCTCTCTCTACATATATCTCAAATCCCCGTCAATGCCCGGCATTTCATTTAGCTCGGTCCGCACATCTTCCCAGAAAAATTTAGTTGGCTCATTCATGCCATGTACATACAAGGCCCCTTTTTCAATGTGAAGTGTACATACGCACGCATATATCTACCTCCATCCGGGTAACTCTCTCTCTCTCGTTCCACTCAGTACACACTATAGAGGGAGGGAGACAGGAAGGGAGAGAAACAGTGAAAGAAGAAATAGAGAAAGATAGACTCCCCTCAAATTAAAATTTTATCTCACTACTACCGCATTTTGCAAATAAAACTACCTTTACATGAGACGATGAACAAAATCCTTCTTTATACACATATTATGCATGCATCCAAGGATCTCATTTTGTACTACAGTCTCCCTTAGCTCTCTCTCTCTCTCTTCTTTCAAATGGAATAAAAAAAGAGAATGGAGAGACAGTCCACTATTATAACACAGCCTCTCTCACTCTCTTTATGTGTGTGTGTGTAGATAGACAGAAAAAGAGTCTGACAATCTTAAAGTTTTCTTACAAACCTCTAATCTGTTTTCTTGCTCTACACATTACCTCTCTCTCTCTAGAAATGTATGCACGGGTGGCGGAAAGGGGGTATAATATATTGTGAAGATGTATTGAAATACACAGGGCATATTATTATTACATGGTCCATACCAAGGATGTATGTAACATGTATTGTTATTCAAGCGACAAGAAACCATTTTCTGTATGTACATGCATTAGGTAGCCATTATCATATGGAGTAGGGAAAGACATTCTCTATTTATGTTATGCATGTTTCCATTTATGAGTCCATCTATTTGCATACATGAGCTCTCTCTTTCTCTTTGGAAAGTCTCCATCCGTCCTCTTCTTCTTTTTCTTCTTCACAATAAATATGTACTCGTACTAACTGAAGAAGAGGAAAGACAAGGAGAAGAGAGACAAAATTATGAGTTTCCTTTCTTTCTCTCTCTCTCTCTCTCTGAAAAAAAGCTACACTCATTTCTTTTATTTTACATTTATCCATTTCGAACGAGTCAGTCAGGCTTTGAGAACGACCTCCTCCTCCTTTCAATCCATTCTCTCTCTCTCTCTTTCTCTTGTGCTCCTAAAGAGTCCCTCCCACATATGCACCATGGACACATCTTTTCCACACCACTGACTTTACAATGTTTGGACACTTATGCTATCCATTCTTCCTCCTCTTTTCTCTCCTTCATCTCCATCTCCATTCTCTCTCTCTCTCTCTCAATGTCAGTAAAGCCCCCATATGAGTCTTATTTATTTAGATGCGGCTACTTTTCGTCCTCTCTCTCCCTCCCCTCCTTTCTCCACGCACTCCTCTCTCTCTCTCTCTCTCTTGACAGTACAATTGCCATGGTGGTGGTGGACATCAACTTTATATTCCTAACCCTTCTTTTTTTTATCTTGCATCAATTCCCACATCCATCGTAAACAAAACAGAATTTTCCAACAGCCACACACACACACAGTGGCAGGGAAAGAGGAGAAAATGGTGAATTATTGAACATTTTCCACTGCCCTTTCCAGTTTAAATTTTTTACCATGACTCAAACGGAGCCATTAATACCATCCTCACATCACATTACTTTTATGTAGGGACAATTTATATACATATGTACGAGGGGAGATCAAAAAGTAATGATTATGATTTTTTATCTCGGTTCCTTGTAAACCGATCACCAAGATATT